>CATIWK010438793.1:0-16239 GCA_949634005.1 Mallotus japonicus
ACTCCAAAACAAAGTTTCAATGTTTGTTCTATGATAAACCTTGGATGGCATGGCACCAAGAAACTTAAATTGCAAGCAAATTCTATTTCTAAACTTTAGTAAACAAAATTAATTTGTCATAGAGATCAAATTAAAAGTAGCTATAAACTTTTTTTAAAAATTTTTGTCTTAAAACTAAAATGGTCCATGATTTAACCACTCAACCGGTTTCATTATGAACAGTAGTGATTACATCTACACTATAACGAGCTACATTACCTAGTAACTTCAATTTCCACTTTCAAAGAGTAATGCTAAATGGTCCTTCCAGACCAAATGAGTAGCTAAAATGTTCAAAAATGGTTAATAACATTCAAGTGTACAGATATGTACAGATAATAAATTCATAAATGTCATATCACGAGGAGCTCAAAAAACTTTTAATAATTATTTTCATTAATAGTGAGATCATATAATCTGAACATTGAAAAATTATATAATAGAAGGGTAATATTTTATATCATAGACTATAACGTAACCTCTAAAAATATTTTTTTTATCTCTTATATTTATGAAAGTATAAAAAAAAACTGTAAGAGTAAAAGTGTAAAATGTAAATATTTGTTCAATTCTCTACTACATGTGGCAGAGCAATTTATAATAGAAAAAAAAAATCATCTTCTTTAATCAATTAAAAATTGATTTTACAACCCAAGAGGGTATAAATGAGTTGGTGAGAAATTCTTTCAGTTTAATTAGAGGTCACAGGTTCGAGCTTTGAATATACAACTACTTTAAAATTCTTGAGATAAATCTTAGTCACTGCACTTAATAGCCATTAAATTATTCTCTTGTTAGCATCTTAATAACTTTTTTTTTTTTTAAGAGAGACCGTCTAGGTTCAACAGAGGAGGAAACAAAACGAAAAGAGTGCTAAAAGCATAAAGCAATGATGTCTTACGCTTTACTGCTATGGTCAAAACAATAGCTCATGAATAACCCAACAATGCTTCCGAAAAAAAAAAAAAAAAGAATAACCCAACAAAGAAAAAAGGAGGAAAGATCATGTTGCCATTACCCTGAAATCAGTTTTTTTTTTTTTTTTTTTTTTTTGCTTAATCGAGGATATTACACAGCTAAACAAGAATATTAACAGTAATCATCCTCTATCTAATCCCTATAAATCTTGTGATCACTACTACTAATAATGCCATGCACGTGCACCATCCTTGAATCAAGAATGTTGCTCTTCAAGAAAGATAGAAGGGCATGCACTTTAACCCTAGGTTAAAACTTAAAAGTACATTCATGCTTTTTCTTTTGGCGGTTCAATAGTTTGTGAACTTACACAAAAATGATAATTATTTTCTTATTATTTATAATAAAAGTGATAAATTTCTACTAATATTAGTGATAGTCGCCGTAATGACTCGAATTCAAAACTTTCGCAATTTTCATAATTAAAAATGTTAATCTATCGGTCACATTCTCTTTAATATATGAAACAACATATTGAGTTCCACTACCTGTAAATCCATCTACTTTTATATGTGAAACTATATATATATAATTAACTGTAAAAAAATATTGTTACCAATATTTATTCATATAAACGGTAAAAAACTTAAATTTTTTAATTAATGTTTCAAGTTTAAATTCTATATTTGGAGAAAATAGTTGTTGGAAGATATTTGTTTCCCTATGGGTCTACTGCACTTCAACTCCGAAATAGTCAAAATCGATAATAAGATGTTAAAAAAAAAAAAGAAAAAAGATATTGATTGCTTTGATCTCCAGCTCATCGTTAGCCAACTAATGTAATGAATCTACTGCTGTGCTAACATCTCCAACTAGCCCACGAACGAAAAGTTGAAGAGAAATCTTTAAAAGTAGTTTCCTAATTTTACGCGGTGGATTAGTCAAAGTTAATCATACTGAAATGAATTGTTAACTGCTGTAGGAGAGAACCATCATATATATATATATATATATATATAAAATAGCTCCCTTGCATTTGAAGGTATCAAATGCAGCGCAGCTAACAGGCACAAATTTCCAAATCTATGTTGTGTAAGTGTTGAATCTCTATCCATTAAATACTATTGGAATTATTGATACCGTTGCCATATTGGATAAGGCTAGAGGATGACTGTTGATGAGGTTTAAATCGATTGGTCTAAGTTGAAGACCTTAAGGTTTCAGATTCAAATTCTCATCGTGCCAATCAATAATTTTTCTTAGATTTCACCGTAAAGGAGTTGGTGGAACTCACTCCTATAGTGTCCCATCCTAAATAGTAGGTTACATGTCCCTTCCCTTTTAACACTAACAATTGACTGGTCATAGTACAGAAAAAAAGGCTAGAGGACAACTTCTCCGCTGCAGAAGTATGTAGTATCGATCCCACTAGTGCTCTGAATAGAATAAAATTTTCGTATAGAAGAGACCCATTAGGCCTCTAAGCAATGAAAGAATAGTAGCGATGTTTGTGGCAAAAATAGTGCCATTGATATTAGGCAAAGAAAAACGAAACAGCGGGTCTCGTCCGCCTTGACCAACTGTTGTTGAGATGGGATATATGAAACATGTCCCTAATGTACAACAAAACTGTTTAAAAAATGTCTTAAATAATTCTTTTCACATTTATGGATGGTTCCTATGATCTAGTTATCAAAATAAAATGGCAAAAACCATTTTTAAGCCCCTGAACTATAACGATTTTTTCTATTAAGCTTCTATGCTATTATTTATGTATACATTGAACCCCTATACTATTATTTATATATACATTGATGCCCTATACTATTATTTATGTTATACATTGAACCCCTAAATTTTTTACACATTTCTATAAAATTTGTCAAATTGAGGCTCAATAGCTATATAAATAATAGCATAGGGCTCAATGTAAGGCAATAAAATGATAGGGGCTCAATAGAAAAAAACCGCTACAGTTCATGGGCTTAAAAATGGATTTTGCCAAATAAAATATGCTAGTTTCATGAGTAGTCTAATTGATAAAAGGTGTGTAAATCCATATGTAAAAAGTAGAGTTCGAATTCCTATTCCTCCTGCTCTTCCCTTGTGACGGAAAATTAAACCACTTGAACTCTATTCATTGGAAAAAAAAAAGAAAAAGGCTAGTTTCACCAAATTAATGAAACACCCACCAATATGGACTCTGATTCATAATATGTATTGGCAATTGACAATGATAAATGTTACTAATAGTGACATTCATGGACACTAAAAGATAAATTTTTTTTTTTAATTTCACCAAATTAATGAAATACCCACCAATGTGGAGTTTGATTCATAATATGTATTGCCATAGTCTATGAAAAATTGGCAATCTATAATGATAAATGTTATTAATAGTGACATTTATGGACACTAAAAGATAATTTATTTTTTGGTTAAAGTTACATGTATGGCCTCATATACAGGGGCATATAAACAGAAGGGGAGGTATAAAAGGAATTTTACCTTCCACGGACACTGTTATTCATGTAGATACTAGCTATATAAATCATTATCCATTGACAATTAACCAAAATCAAGAAATGACAAATCAATATAAAATATCAAGTTCATGCATCTCCATATATATTTTATAAAGACATTCAACAACTCCGGTTTCATTATATATATATATGCTCTACAACGAAGCAGAAGAGTTCATATTCTCACATTTCTTTGGCAAGTTCAGATTACATGACAAGAGAAACTCCAATAATTTTTTGGATGGCAGGGCTTGTGTAGTGTTGGTCAGAATCAAAGCAGGGTATTTTGACTTTGTTAATAGTTAGCAAAGTTGTCCCCTTCATAAGAACATCGGGCCTTACAACAAATTATATTAAAAAAGAAAAATAAAATAAAATAAATAATAGAATTATACGAGCAAGACACAGAAGATGCGGGGACACATTAGATCAAGTTAAGATTGAATGGAACATTTGGAGTATTTTTCCCATAATTTACTGTTCTAACCATCGTATGTAAGTGTGCATACTTTGAAAAATCCACAATTATTCATAAAAAAATATGCAGGTTCCATAAATGTAGCATCATGCTCAATATATATATATATATACACACACATAGCATCTACTCAAATCTTAATGTGGCTATTTAATTGTAATTTCACTTATCAACTTTAATATCATGAAGAGAATTCCACAAAATGAAAATTAAAAAATACAAAACTAAATTAATTATAATGCTGAGAGGAAGTAAATAAATTTCTAAATTTGAACAGTCCAAAAAAAATTAATAAAAAAATTATTAATTATCCTAACTTAAAAAAATTTATATCATGTTACAGGACAATTCTATTATGGTATATTATTACATTCAATGGTATATACAACATAAATATTTTTTAATTTTAGAAATAAATTAAGATTTTAAAATTATATGGTTATAGTAAATAGTGGGTGTAGAACCTAGCTAAGTTATTTAAAATTAATATTTTAAAAATAAAAACGAGCACAAATCTTGCTGATAAAATATTAGAGCATCTCCAATGGTGCTCTTTAAAATAAAAAGCATATTTTAAGTAATAAAAAACATCTTAAGGTATCTTTCAAAATAAAGAGTAAACAATTTTATTTAAGTCCAATGCACTCTTTATATTTCAATATTCATTTTGTTTTATCCTAAAAACATTTGATATTAATTTTTGAATATTGTGGGAAGAAAGAGAAAAAAATTTTAGGTAATAAAAGAAGAGAATGAAAAATAAGGATGTATATGGAAAATAGAGCTCTATTAATTAACATTTTGTATAGAGAGTGAATTTTGGCTCTCTACATGTATAGAGCCAAATTCACTATGTAATCTATAATTTAGCTTTAAAGAGTGGGTTGGAGTGTTATTTTTTACAATCACTCTTTATAATAAAAGAGTTTATGTCAAATAAAAAGTGAGTTGGAGATGCTCTTAGTAGTTTTCTCTCCTATGTGATAGTTTACTATGTTATATTTCTTTTCTTCTTTTCTTTTTCATAATATCTTTTTATATTTTCCTCTGTTATCGTTCTGGTATAAGTTTCTATTTAATAAGTTCTGAGTTTTATAGTTGCTGATAGAAGACAGGTTAGTTGCAGAGGAGAACCTGATTTTAGATGAGGATACTAATCCTGCATTAATGGATAGATGGGAACTCTGTCTGGTGGGTAAACTTCTTACTAAGAGACATGTCAATTTTAATGCTTTGCAAAACCTGTTAGCAGAAAATTAGAGACCGAGATGAGGAGTTTGCATTAAGGAAATTAACACGGATCAATATCTAATTCAGTTTTTCATATTATTGATCTGTGTAGAGTCCTAGAAGGAGGTCCATGGCTATTTGACAACCATCTTCTTCAATTACACAAACTTTGGGGCAAAATCGATCTCAGGTGCAATTTTATTATGTAGATATATGGGTACAAATATACAAGCTTCCAGTTGGGTTCATGTCTGAAGGTGTTGGCAAACAACAAGGTAATTTTATTGGAAATTTTATTGAATTTAATATTAATAATAGCTCTAGCTTATGGAGGAGCTTTATGCGAATCAAAGTCCAAATTGATGTTTGCCAACCTCTCAAAAGATGGAAAAAGATCAGTGAGAACACTAGGGAGTCATTTCTGGTCCATTTTAAATATGAACGACTAGGCAACTTCTTCTTTTTATATGGTATAATTGGACATAATGAGAAATTATGTGATAGACTCTTTACCAATCCGGAAATGGAGCTTAGTTGAGGATGGGGTTTATGGCTTCATACTTCAAACCGATCAGGATCTTCACAAATAGTGAGTAAGTAATAAAGGAATGATCTTGGTGAATATTTTATAGAATAATCAGTGGTGGGTTTTAACTCTTTTTTCAAATGATGAAAGATCCCATTCAAATCCCTAAAGTCTGAGATATTTCCACAGTAATAAAGGCAAGAAAATTTAAAATTTCCCATAAGATCTTCAATTTAAAAATGGAAATGATAAGGCTAGAGCTAGTTTGGATGGAAAACAAGACTTGGGCTTATTCCAATAGATGGGTCCATATGAAGAAGATTTTTTTGGTAATAGAAGAAAAGAAAAGAAGACGAGTTAGGCTTGAGTCAAGTAGCACAACTAAACTAATGACAATTGATGAATCTATTCCACATAAAGTACATCAAAGTATTATTGGGAAAAGTTCTCTTCATTATGCTAATGTGTCTTCAAATGAATCGGTAGGTCCTGGTTTTTAGTCCTATTGGCAACCATGAATCTACTTTGCTGGAACTGTTGAGGCCTGGGCAATCCTCAGATAGTTCGTGTTCTTGGAGAGTTAATAAAAACTCGTAAGCCCCAATTTATTTTCTTAATGGAAACTCTTATCTCTTCTACTATAATTGAGGAGCTTCGTATTAAATTTGGTTTTGATATAAGTTTTGTGTGGACCGTATAGGTAGAAGTGGTGGTTTAGTTGCTTTTTGGATTAATGATTTTGATTGTTTTATTTATGGCTATTCTAATAATCATATTGATTTTATTATCAATAATAACTTTGATAAGGCTTGGAGGTTATCTTGTTTTTATGGTTATCCTGAATGAAATTGAAGGGAAGACTCTTGGGATTTTCTTTGGCAATTATTCTCTAGCTTATATCTTCCTTGTGTATAGCTGGATATTTCAATGACCTTTTATCTAGGTCTAACAAATATAGTAATATCCCATATTTTGAATGGTTATTTACAGGTTTTAAAATAGTCATCTCTGATTGCTATTTTACTGAAGTGGACTTTGTTAGTGCTAAGTGCACGTGGGAAAGAGGGCATCGTACTCATGGTTGGGTTCGAGAATGCTTGGATAGGGTATTTGTATCTAGTTCATAGTTGTAAATTTTCCTTCATGTAGACTTTAAGCTCTTACTTTAACAGTCTCTGATCATTATCCTTTGTACCTGCAGCTCACGTCATATGTTGTGCTTAAAAGACATAAGACTTACAGATTTGAGAATGCATGGTTGAAAATTGATGGCTTTCTTGAAGCTGTACATGATTTTTTGAAGAATACTTCTCACTTGCATTTGCTACCTAAACTTCGAGATTGTTCGAATTTTATGATGAAATAGAGCAGTGAATTTAATCATCAATCCTGAAGTAATATTGTTGAGTATGAACAGCAAATCCAAATCCTTCAAAATAAAATGGATCAGGCTTCAACTCTTCCTTATTATTCTTGGAAGGATTGGTTATCAAATCTATTAGAATAGGAAGAGATCTTTTATAAATAAAGATCTAAAATTTTCTGGTTGGCAAAAAGAGACCGAAACACTCATTTTTTTCATGTTATGGCTTCTGTTAGGAAGAAAAAACAATAGAATATCTGCTCTTCGAGATTCGACGGGTGATTTAATCAATGACCATCTTGGGATAAAGACAATTATTTGTGATTACTTCCATAATCTATTCTCGATGTCTAACAATCCCAATATTGATTTTTTTAGTGGTATTCTTGCAATGGTTACTCCAGTTGATAATGACATGCTTATCTCTCCTTTTTTCATGGAGGAATTTACACAAGCTATAAAACAAATACATTCTGATAAATCTCCGAACCCAGATGGTTTGAATCCAGTATTTTTTCTGAACTTTTGGCATTTGATAGGTGAAGATGTTTTTCATTATTGCACTAGCTGGCTTAATACAGGTTGCTTTCCTCTTGGTATTAATGAGATAAATATTATCCTAATTCCAAAGGTTACAAACCCGGATTGTATGAAGGATCTTCATCAGATTGCACTATGTAATGCGTTATATAAAATTCTGGCTAAAGTTTTAGCTAATTGTCTGAAACATCTATTACCAAAAATTATTGATGACTACCTATATGCCTTCATTCCTGGTCGATCGATCGCAAATAACATACTTATAACTTTTGAAGTTCTATATAGTATAAAGCATAGAATAAAAGGAAGGTCTAGTTATATTACTTTTAAAACTTGATGTTTGTAAAACTTATAATAGGATGAACTAGCATTTTCTTTGATGTATGATGATGAAGCATGGCTTTCATGCAACTTGGATAAAGTGGATAATGATGTGTGTTCAAAGTGTTTCGCACTATGTTCTATTAAATGGTGAAGCTATTGGGCCCATAATTCCTAGTAGAGGTTTGTGTCAAGGTGATCCTCTATCGCTGTATTTGTTTATTCTGTATGTGCAGGGGCTGTCATAAAAAATAAAGCAAGTAGAGTTTAATGGTACTATTCATACTGTTAAAGTTTATCAAGCTGGCCTTAATGTATCTCACCTCATATTTACTGATGATAGCTTCTTGTTCTTTAAAGCTATTGAGGCTGAATGTCAACTCTATCAAAGGCATTTTAGGCGATTATGAACAAGCTTCTGGTCAGGCTATCAATCACTAAATATTTGGCATCATGCTTAGTCCCTTCAAAGATTAATCAACACTCTTTATCAAATTTACTGGGTGTTGTCAATCCTTTAAATCCTGGAAGATATCTTGGTTTGCCATCTCTTATTAGCAAATGTAGGAAATCTATATTTGGATTTTTAAAGAAAAGCTATGGCATAAATTACAGAGTTAGAGGAGTAAGTCTTTATTGAGAGTGGGAAAAGAAATTCTTATAAAAACAGTAGCTCAGGCGATTCCTATATATTTATATCTACATTATTGATCCTTGTATCTTTATGCGATGAATTGTAAAAGATGATGAACTCATTTTGGTAGGGTTTAATTTCTCGAGGTAATTCAGGTCTGTATTGGCACAAATAGGAATATTTATGTATGTGGAAAGAACTAGGAGGTTTAGGTTTTCGTGACCTTCATGGGTTCAATCTCACCATGCTAGGTAAATAAGGATAGCAATTTTTATCCAATCCACATGCTCTTGTATCTTGAATCTTTAAAGTCAAATACTTTCCTCAAGGGAATTTCTTAACGTCTGTGTTGGGTAAGAACCCAAGTTTTATATGGCGCAGTGTGTGGTCATCAAAAGTGATTTTGGAAAAAGGTTATCGATGGAGAGTTGGAAATGGACGAGATATCTATGTCTGGAAAGATCCATGGCTCCGAGGAGAAACTAGTTTCAAAGTTAATGCTTCGATTCACTCTACAACCTGAGATATGAAGGTTAGTGACTTGATAACGCCTTAAAGAGATTGGGATGTATGTTTATTACAATCATTGTTCTCAGATTTTGATGTGAACTTAATTTCAAATATGTATATGCCTGTTTCGTAGAGACCCAATAAGTTTATCTAGGATTTCTCAAAGAATGGTTCTTATATGGTCAAGTCTAGATATTAGGTTTTAATGGATGAATTTTGGTCTCACCATCCTACAAACTATTTAATAGGGTGGAAGAAACTATGGCAGCTTGATGTTCCACCGGAAGTTAAGATTTTTCTGTGGCGTCTTTATGATGGTTGCTTGCCTATTTGAATGCATTTGGTTCAGAGGGGTGTTTCAGTTCCAATCATATGTGTGTTATGCTCATCAAATGTGGAACATCTTTGGCATTATTTATGGACTGTCTGTATGCTAAAAGCTATTAGAAGTTGGTGAAATTAGATGTGCATAATTTTGGTTTTGATGAATTTCAACTATGGTTTAACCATTGTCTAAAACAATAAGATAGTAAAAAGACAGTTAAACTAGCCTGATTTGTTAGAGCATATGGTGTCAAAGGAATAGTAAGCTTTGGGATGGTCATTGTCTTCCTCCATCATAAGTAGTTGGGTGGGCTATGGAAATTCAGGCTCGAGAGTACAGCTTGGAAGGTTAATGGCAAGGATTAATATATAATGGCTAGGATCCAATCGATCCATAAATGGTGCAAGCCACCATTAGGTTAGCTAAAATGTAATTTGGATGTAGCAATATCGACGAATGGCCCTCGAGTTAAGATTGGTATGCTTATTAGAAATGATGAAGGTATTGTCATTAGAGGTAGATGGTTTTATCTGCCCAATAGAATATCAATTCGAGAGGCTGAATGTCTTGGGTTGAGAGATGAATTTTGGTGGTGTGGTAGTCTTTAGCTTAAAAAAGTCCAATTTGATACGAATTCGCTTCAAGTTGTTAATGCTTTCAAATCTACAAATGATGATTTCTCATATTTTGGGTTGTTGATTGAGAACTGCATTTCTTTATGTAATCAGAGTTTAGATTTAGGCATGCTAATGGTCGTGCTCATGCCCTTGCAAAGGTAGTCCTCTTATATGCTTGCCCCAATGAGTTTCTTTTTCCTCCTCTTCTTCTTGAGGAGCACCTTTTATTTGATAAATAATACATTCCTTTTTTTTTTAAAGAAAAAACTACTATTAGAAGAGAAAATGATAATAAAGTAAATATTTTTAGTGGAAAAGTTAAAATTAAGTAATAGAAAAATTGGATTTGAACAGAAGAATTTTGAATGCAATGCATAATCAATTAAAAGTGAGATGTTTGATGATCCAAATAAAGATTTTATTTTCATTTTGTACTCACAAGTAGAGATTAATTAACCCCATCCACCATGGATGGGGTGGTATGGCTAAAGGCCACAACAAGTGATAGGTCTCAAAAATAAGACCTACTCTCACCTTCTAAGAAATTAAATCTCAAGGGAATCCACTTTTGGATCCATTAAGTCCACAGTATCATAAAATTAGGCTTTACTATTAGCTTAACTCGTGTGGCACTTAGTCTAACTTTCATGTGAAATAGATCTAAGCCAGTTTTATTGTGAGTTTTGAGTGAAAAGAGGGCAAACAATATGGTGCCTAGAGGTTTAGGACGAGTTTAGAATGAGTAGAGAGCACTTTTTTTTTAAACAATAATTAGTAGAGAGCACTTGATTAAAGTATTTGAGTTGTATTAATTTTCTCATCAAGCTTTACAAATAAGAGGGGTGACATTTATATAGGCTTTGTGTCTCCTCAATGTGTGACTACAATTTTTTCTTCTAGATATTTACATATAAAAATCTATTTACAAAGCTTCCTTAACAAGTTACTTGTTCTTGAGCCTTAGTGGGAGCATCCAGCCTTAGGCATTTTCACCAGTCTTCTAGCATTTTGTAGAGACTTCCTTTCCTTTGTTAGACCCATTTCTTGGGTTAGGCTTGAAGCAGCCCAATCCTTCCAACTTTTATCCTGATTCTGCCCATATGCACACACATGGGCCTCTAGTTAATGCTATCAAGGCAAGGTAGATTGTACTCCCCTGATTAGTGAATATGAAAGCATCCCTAGAATTCACATAAATGCATCCCTACTGGGAAAAAAAAAAAAAAAATGCATCCCTAGAATTCAGATAAATCTTCTCATCCCTTACTAACATATCAACATAATTGTTAAAAAATAAAAGTAGAGAGTAAGTTATCCCTACGAACATATTAGCCTTAGCACCATTCCATACATCAGTTTTCTCATCTATTTGTACCAGTATTCTATCTATTTTATTCTATTTTTTGTGTTATGTTTTCTTTAGCAGTATTTTTTATATACTTTTGCCCTACTTTTTGTGTTATGTCACATCTTTATACACTTTATTTTTGGACTGGAAACGAGATGAATTAGTAGTAAACTAATTGGAGGCTTTACTTGATAAAAATTCATTTCAATTTATATATTAAAATTCATTTAATAAATGAGTCAAACTTAAATTTTATAAAATTCAGCAAAACGCATGACCAAACTCAAATATCGTGAGCTACTTTATAATTTTAATGTATATGTAATTTGATATTAAATATATAATACTTAAATAATTACATATAATAAATATACAAATTAAAAATATATTATTAGAATAAAATCATAATTTTCATTAAATGTATTATAATTTATTTAATAAATAACTTATATATTTTTAAAATTTTAGACTCATTTAGGTTCTTAAACAGCTCACGAACAATAAGTAACACAATAAATTTACTTTGATAATAAATGAACTAAGTTCAAACTAGTTAAAACTTAAAAGTTAAAACTACACTCAACTCAAACTCATTTACACCTTATGTTGCACGGATACTTCAATTAGTAGGCATTTTCCCATATCCGTATCCCTATTCTCCTGTATTCGTACTACCTAAACACTTCAATTTAGAAGACAAACACTTCAATGAAACCGTTTCCCCATATCCGTATCCCTGTTTTTTCGCCGTCTCCGTGCAATATAGTTTACACCATACTTTGCTCTACTTTTTGTGCTCTGTTTTCTTTGACAGATTGAATTCAATCTTTTATAGATCAAAGTTATTGTATTCTCCACTTCTTTTTTACTCTTTCCAGAAGAACAAAATACAAAATCAACATCTTGTTGATGGCAGCCTTCCCACCGCATGGATTCAACTTAATTACATCTGTAATTATATGAATCAAATTTTATCATATAAACCAATAGCCTAACTAATTGCCTGTAGGTAAGTATATACATATATGGCTAGTGAAAAATTTTTGGTGAAATCCACACTAGCTATAAATAATGCCAAATTAATAAAATTTTTTTTGTCAAAGTTGATTAGGAAAAATTAACAAGGGAAGAACTTAGAAGCTGGATTCTATAGATCAGAGATTCAGGTGCCAATCCAAGTTGGCCAAACAAACCTCACAACAGAAGAAAATTTATTTTTCCACCTTCTAGCATCCGCATCACTCGGACGATTACCTAAGTTATGCATTTTATATATGTTATTGCATCCAAAAAATGATTGTTAAATCATGGTGCAAACAACTTACATGCATTTTTGCGTTCCATACATCATGCTACCAGCAACTATCACAAAAGATTTTTATTCAACCTCTAGAATTAAAAACAACCATGAACACATGCTTGAGAGCAAGCACATACATGCATGAAAAAGTAAAGGCAAGAGATGGAATGCAAAGCTCCTCCATAAATCAAGGTAATATCATCATAAACGAATATAGATTCATTTTGGCATTGCACTTGCATATGCTTCTAGATTTTGAGTTATTTATTTATTTTTTAAAGTTCGCTCAAAACCATGGTTGGGGAAAGCATCTATAAATATGATACTATCAAAGCATGGTTTCCTAAAAGCATTTATAGAATAGTTTTCAAATAATTATTAAAAAAAAAACAACCACATTAACCTATACATACAACTCTCATTGCAAGGTTTAACAAGCACTTGATACACAATTTGTACCACGTGTGTTAAAAAAATTGCTTGTTTGTTTTATGCATCCGTATAGTTCTATCTACTTGTAGAAGCTAATATCTACTAAATTTTCATGGAATAGTCTAAATGAAAAGAATTTGAGCCATACTCTTATGATGCTATAAAGAAAGAATGAAATAGCCAAACACCAAGAAAATCCCATTGACATGTTTGCTACCCCTTGAAAAGATAAATAGATGGGAAAGTTACAGGTAGTCAGGGGGGAGAGATACGTGAGAATCTACCAACACAAAATTTCTACATTTCAAAAACAGACTCTAGCTAGCTGTAGTAGCACCATTACTGCCACTGCCTCCATGTATGTCCATAAAAATCCAATTTTCAGTCTCTCTTGAAGTAGCACTTTCAATTGTTGACAATGACTTGAGAAATGAGCAGAGAATGACAGAAGCACACTTCTTTACATGCATGTGACAAGAACAATAGTACCAAACAACACCTTGACCCCAAAATGGAAGGTTTTATTGACTCAAATAAATGTCTTCCAAAATTCATGATTAGTAAGCTACAAGCAATACAGAAACATTTCATCTTTTGCTGCTACATCTTACCATGCGGCAGGTATTCTAACACCATTATAATTTCTGTGCAAATAAATAGGCACATCTAGATCAGAAGTTTTATGTGCAAATAAACATGCTCATCTAGATCAAAAGCCCTAATGTATAAAAAAAGTGAGAAAGAGTTCTAAACATAAAATCAAAATGATCAACTCACTCATCATCAGTCACAGTCGGTTGATCCAATTGACCAATCAAGTTTGGCATCCTAATTCGTAATTACATAAAATTTTTGTTCTAGACATTACCAACTGAACATGCCATTCCATAGAACCTTGAGAAATTTACCACAACTGATACAACAAACATCATATAGATCATTAAAATACTAATTGCCAATACCAAAATAAAAACCTTTCATCAATATGCCAGACACATATCTAAATTACATAACACATTAAAAAGATAATAAAAAGCAAAGCTTGGTGGTGCAGAATCATGTCAACAGAGAAACACAATTTAACATCTTCAGTAACTTTATTAGCTTCATAAATCATTATTTCTAAATAAAAGAACTTGTTATCAAACAAATTCATGATTGCATTCCATTCTAAATTATGATCAGCGAAATTTCAACAATTTTCCCTTTCTAATTCGAGAAGCAAGAATCCAAAACATTAACTGGATACGAATAGCATATCTAATAACTTGATATGCAAAAGAGTTTCTTTAAACCCAATAGCTAAATCCAAAGTAGCCATCTAAACAAAACAATGTTCACCATCGATGATTCTATCAAAGATAAATTTAACAGTTACCACTACAAATAACAATTCTAATACAGTGCCCATTCAAAAAATAAAAAAAGGAGTAACTTTACTGATAGAACTCTCACCAAAAAACATCTAAGTCTGTCTTCTAAGCCGCTTTCTCAGCTTCCTATATTTATGCTTATTCATCTTCTTCTTCCTTTTCTTCTTAACGCTATCAGCCCACATCCCCGAATCATCCTCGTTATTATTTTGCAAATCTTGGATCGACCCAGTTGCTAAAATCGGATATGAACATAACCCAAATGGATGAATCGACGAAAAAGGCAAAGAATCGAAAGGGGTAAATCTCATCTCTTTGAATGAGCCCAAAAAAGGAGCGACTTTAACAGTATTTTTTCCATCATTTTGTGTGATGTCGGTAAGCTGTTGGTGGGGTTGGGAGGGATTTGGTAAGTGCAGTAGAAGTGGATTGTGCAGTGAAGTGAGGATTCTTGATGGAGACGATGAGTTATTGAGGAGTTTTTTGAGAGTTGATAATGCTGCCATCGTTGCTGTTGAAGCGAAATATGAAGCTGCGATTCTGGGCTTTGTGTTGTGCTGTGCTGTGCGTACTGTGTTTAGGGAAAGGAATGAGGAGCGTTTGTTTGCAGGTTTTGGATATTGTCGATTGGGATTAGATAAAATTGCAATTCACTACTTGAAGTTTTCTTTTTTTGAAAAAGAAAACTTCTATGGTTATATTGTGCACGGCATGTATTTTTCATAATATTACAAAATTACATTGCTTTTGTTTTTATCATGCAAAAAGATTTGTTCGAGCCGTTGATCACTTGGCCCGGTGGCCAAGTGATTGAAGGTGTGAGTGAAGGTTGGGGGTTCAATCCCACCCTTCCCCTACCCTTCCCCCCCAACCTCTCTCGCTAAATCCTAGAGACAAAATGTCCCTAAGTACTTAAATGTTGAGCTACTCGTCTAGGAGTCTAGGACTGGCTAGTTCCAGTCACGGGGTAGGTTCCATTTAGAAGTTGAGGGTGCTGATCCTCCGTTCACTTCCATTCTCAAAAAAAAAAAAAAAAGTGTTCGAGAGTTCAAAAATAGCAAGATGGACAAATTCTGAATTTTATTTTTTTTTACATTCTTAAAGAATAAAATATGTCAAATTTTGATTTTAATTTCTCAAAAATTATTTTAATAATAACATAATTCAAAAAATTTTAATATTTATAACGGATGATGTACGTAATTTTGATTTTGAATTATTCTAGTCACAGGTAGGGCTGAGCATGGGTCTTGGAGAACCCGAACCGTCAAGAAAAACCGAACCGAAAATCTTCAGAACCAAAAATCTCCGTTGACCATTTGAATTTCTCCGAACCGAACCGTCCCGAAAGTTTTTATTGGGACGGGTCCGGAGAATTTGAAATCTCTGAACCTAGATCTGTCCCGAACCGCTCCGAATTGTACCGAACCGAAGAACCGATAATTTAATAGAATTAGAGTTATATACATGTATATTATAAAAACTAACATTATATTATAAAGATTTTGCAATAATTATATTCAATTTATTAATATTGGACATACTAATTTAACGTGTAATTTAAAATAATGTCATTTTAATTATTTGATATAAAAAATTTCACTCATCAATCAAATTATAGTAAATCACAAAAATAAATATTAAATTGGTAAATAGCATTTTAGAAAATTATAGTACAATTTATTTTGAAAAATTTAAATTCACCTTCAATAATAAAATTGTAATATAATATACTTTTTTAATAGTTGTGGTGTTGTTAT
>CATIWK010438873.1:0-10630 GCA_949634005.1 Mallotus japonicus
GAAGAGGATACGCGACGGCGGTGGTTACTAGGAGAGGTTGGAGTCATTATTTTTATTTAACTCTTGTGGCCTGCAATTGAAGAGCTTCATGGCTTCATTGAGTTTGGGTTTTGCAGGTGAAGGAATTAGGTTTTTAATTGTTGGAATTGTGGTTATTGATTGGGTTTTTAATTGTTGGGATTTAGGTTGAAGAGAATGGCATTGTGGTTTTTGATTGGGTTTTTAAATCTTGTGCTTGTTTTTCCATTTTTCCATTGAAGAGAGTGAATTTTTGAAGGATTGGAAGAAATGGGATCGTACCCATAAGAAGAAAGTGCCTGTTAAGAAGGTTGTGACCCATAAGGTGATGCCAATGCAACTGAAGAAAGATAAGAGCATAGTTATACGGAGGCAATTTGATACCCCGGAACCAGAAAATCATTGGTACAGGGTGTGTGAAGGACAAGCTGCAAAGTACATTCATAGGCCATGGCATGCACTTTGGAAATCGAAGAGATTGATGAACATAGTTACAGAGATAAGCGGGCGAATGGACTGGGATTTTGATGCAGTTCATGTTGTTCGAGGAGAGAAAGCACAAAATAAGGAGCTCTGGCCTCATTTGGATGCTGATACTTCACCTGATTCACTTGTTACAAAGCTTCAAGGGATGATTCAGCCTTGGCGGAATCTGTATATTGCAACAAATGAGCCATTCTATAATTACTTTGATAAATTGAGATCCCACTTCAAGGTTCATTTGCTTAATGATTATAGTGCACTATGGGGAAATACAAGTGAATGGTACAATGAGACAATGCTTTTAAATAATGGACGGCCAGTTGAGTTTGATGGGTACATGAGAGTTGCAGTGGATACTGAGGTTCTTTACAGAGCAAAGACACGTGTGGAGACATTTTATAATTTGACCGGTGACTGCAAGGATGGGATTAATACATGCTGAACAGGTTGGATGTCACTTAATTTTTTATAAATTGATTCACTTGTTTCCTGATTCAGTTACAAAATTGCATCTATATTCTGTTGATATCATTTTTGGTTAGCTTTTGTATCTGCCTGTTCTTTTTATTTTCTCAATGATTGGCTATTACAATTGATCACGAAAACCCTTTATCTGTAATATAAATTTGCACTTCCCTATATTCTGTTCAATCTGTTGCAGTCTTCTGTTACCTGAACAAGTTCATAAATTCATTGTTCATTGAAATATTTCTTTATTATCCTCAATTTTGTATTTCTTTGTTATTTTTCCTTGTACTTTCTTTCCAAAGTGAATCAATGCCATTTCTGTCTCTAGCTGGTTCTTGTTGCAATACTAACAAAGCACATTACAATGAATTTTCTAGTGATATAGAAGTAATATGTCTTATGATTTCCCTGAATTTATCTGAAACTGAGATTCATGCATGCAAATTTTCACTGACCTTCAAGAGAAAGGCCTTCCCATTAACATTTAAATAAGATGCTTCCTTTTTGTTGGTAACTGAACCATTAAACGGTCTCCTCAACACTCTCAAAGACAGTGTCTTCCATGCTAATGTAGCTGCTGGCACCAAAGGCTGTGGCATATCCAAGCCCCAAGCCTGCTGCAACTGTAAGCTGTAGAACACATCCAGAGTGTAGTAAAAAATTCATTTTAATGTCTGCCACTCCAGATTTATGCTAGAATCTCTGCTTTGACTGATGTTTTTTGTTCTTAAGGAATTCTCTTTTCTTTTTTTTTTTTTTTTTTCAATTGAAGGAAAGATTTTGCATCAAATGCAATTTATTATATGATGTTGATCTCTCCACTTTAGTGGCATGATCTCTATAATCTTCTCTGTCTTCCCAGCAATTCCTTAGTATTTATAGAATTAGTCGACGGCTGAATTAGGAATTATGCAGGTTGTATTTCATCTTTCCTGCTGTATTAACATTAAAGATGCATTGCTACTGCCATCTGATAAATGTTAATGAGGCAACTTAAAGACAATCCGGGGAATTTTGCAGCACCTTTTTTCTCGTGTATGTTCTATTTTTTGCCTTTTCGGTACTCGAAAGTGTTGCCCTTTATGTTGCTCTTTTATCTTTGTATCTAATACAATCGAACCTGTCTCGGAACAGCATTTAAATGAAAACTGAAAGTATATTCATTTATTTGTTTGAGCTTCATGAAGATGTAAAATTCCTCTATTGTCAAGCCTCACTCAATCAATCACCCCTTTCAGAAGTTAACACAATCAATTGTCCATGCACCTAAAGTGTGAGGTCAAAACATGTCCACAATCAAAATAGAATCAAAGCGTATTGAATATTGAATTTGCACACACCATGCAAAAAATCAATTATGAGAATAGCCTTCCAAAAGAAAACTTTTTTCCTCTTAGAAGATTAGAAGTGACCAAACAATTTAAAGATCTGGACTGCTCTCTTCTATTACCCAACTATGACTTGGTGCCACTTGATCATGCAAAGGTATATATTCCTACAAGAACACATTCAAGAAAATAAGTAATTGGCATAGAAGATTGGTATGATGTTGATACAGCTAGTGAGATTGAATTGTGCAAGTACCTCCATCTTTTGGATTAATTCATGGGCACTTTTTGCAGAGATGACAATGTTCCTAGCACAAGGCTTGATGAATCCTTCTTCTACACCTTTATCAAACAATCCAAGCAAGCTATCATAGTATCCATCAATATTTAACAGCCCAACCTGTTAGGTGGCAATTGGCAACCAATTTTAGAGACAGCTAGATAATACTGCACTAAAGTTGACAAGAAAATGAAATTTGAACTATTCAAATTGCAAAAAGTGATCTCACCTTTATAAAATGATCTTTATTGGTTTTCTAAGGATTATTTATATATCAATTTTTAATTGAATATATGTTAAAAAAAAAATTTTCCAAGCCTATAGTGAGTTATAGACAGAGTTAAGCAGGTTTTAGATGTAATAATTGGTTTGCACATGAGAAGCACTATAAGAAAAAGGTCAGAATCTCTAACTTTAGCTTAAGCAAAATGTATTTCCACAACCCATTCTCCTCTTATTTTCTTCCCATTTTCCCTTTCCCCCAAATTTTCACCATCTCCCAAGCATAGCTTGAAGTATTTACTATATAGAAATCTTTCTTGAACCATAATATAATAAAATTTTAACTTCTAAAATCTTGAAACTTGAAATGTGAGAAGTGAAATGGATAGAATGTATAGTTTGTAAAATTTTGCATATTACTGATGTATTATATATTTTGTGGTCAGATTTGTAACATAAAGATAATCATCACATTTTTATTGTCTATGTCTAAAGCACTTGAAATACATATTTCAAATTCAACTATACGGTATAATATACTTGGTGTAAGTAAATTTTTTTATATCAGACTTGCAAATGAAAATGATACAAAGAAATTTATTTTTTTTTTATAATTTTTTGTAGTTTTACTTCAGAAAATAATAGTTGATAACAGCTAAATCCCATCCACCATGAATCCAAACTTGACTTCTTTTCTTTTTTTTTTTTATTAAAAATGAAATAATTAAAGTAAGAATATATCAAAACATAATTCATGTACATCCCAAGTAGCTATCATCTATTTTCTTTTTATAGACCAAAAAAAAGAAAATCTTGTTGAGGTTCACTTGGTTGAGCCTTATTAGGTCCCTAGCTTTTTGTGAAATGTATCTTTTAAAAGAATGCTTTTGAGGTCCCATACAATGAATCATTAGATATTCTTGTGACAATTAACAGAGAAAACATGCTAAAAACATTATTTTCAAAGGCCAAGATTAGCTAACTTTAATTGTAATTAATTAAGGTCATAATTAAATCTGGTATTTAGTCTAAGTCATGGCCAACCCATCTCTTTCACAATTTAATTTAGCTAAGACTTGTGTCAAGTTAATAAGAGTGCTAGATAATTAATATCTCTAAACTCATTATTGTTTGAATAAAGCATCCCCAACAGCTGGTGAAAGGCTGGATTACTTAAATTTGTATTAGAAATAAATCATTTTTCTAATCAAGATTTTGGTCAATAAATATATAGTTTCTTATTTAAATGTCAAAAAAATTTTGAATGATGAACACATTACCTAACCTCAACTACTGCAGGTATTCTATTATGAGAAAGCCTATGAAGAATTAAGAATTAATATGGCATATATATATATTCAAAAAAAAAAAACTAATGTTAAACAATTAAACTATAGAGAGCTAAAATTAATTTTATTTATTCACTAGTAATATGTTATTGCATGTCCAATATATACACACAATATATAATCTTGCTTCTGTATTTTTAAATTATATTCAAATTATTATAATTTTAGTTTTTAACCAATTAAATTCTTGTTTTAAAATGTTTTTACTAGAATGACCAACTAAAATTATTAAAAATTTAAATAATAATTTTTCATTATTTTCTTATAGAATCTATTATTTATTGTGATAAGAAATTACACTCTTAATTTGGTTAAAATATTAAAATAATAAATAATATTTTAACATTTTCACTTCAATTGACATTAACTAAATAAATGAGAGCATTTGTTTTTAATTATACAAATTATGGGTTCTTAGGATTGTATTAATTATAAAGTGTTTGGTTAAGACAATTTAATTTGGTCAATATAAATTTTTACTTATTAAAATATTAATTAATGAAAATTTAAAGTTGTAATTATCATACATAAAAAAAAAGTTTCATTAATTATAAGATATTTAATTAAAATTTTATATTAGTGAAATTATAAATTTATTAATTAGATATATAAATGCTAATGACTATCTAAAATTTTTCTAAATTAAATTAGATAAAAATATTTATTATATATATTTAAATTATATTTTCTTCATATATATTTTTTTTAATTTTTTCAAATTATACATTTTTATTGTTAAAAATTTATTAGGATTGAATAGTTTATATTTTAATTAAATAAAATAACAATAATAAATATACATGTTTTGAAAATTTAATAATTTATTGAAAACTTTTTAAATAAGTAATTTATTTGGCCAAAAATTAGTTAGACATAATTTTAAAAATTACACGAGTTCAATTATATATTTTATAATCTAAATTTTGATTAAGAAATTCAATTTATATGAAAATAAAAATATAAAAATTCATATATATAAAGAATTATAAATTTAGAAAAACTCAATAAAAAAAAAGAGGCAAAAAAATATGTAATGCTACTATTTCTCACCATGATCAAATCCTGAAAACATTTTTATGCACCATATAAACCAAAATTTTTTTATATATAAGGGTTCTTGACTATTTTTTGAATTCAAATCTTTATACAATTTATTTTGGACAAAAAATAACTTAAATACTCTTCTTTTTAGAAAAATTCTCCCCATTTAACATGTTTTCAATATATTCAAGTAAATTATTTTAAAAAATATATATATATTATTTTTTCAATTTCATTTCCTCTATCTCTAAAGAAAGGAAATAAGAACCCACCACTATAATACACTCATTTCTTCTGCATCTTCATCATTACCAAATAACACATGAGTTGAACATCAATATATTTCTATAAAGACTAATTTCTTTCAAAAAAAAAAAATACCACTTTAAATTATTGAAATCCAAAAAATCAGCCATCCATTTTATAAAATCCAAACACATTTAATTGCTGAAAAAAATACAAAATAAAAAAATAACAATAAATGATTAAAATAGAGTGGTGTATAAATGCTAGGGGTGTTTATTTTAACTGTTAGGATGCAGCTGATAGTTGTTCAGTTCCCAACAACTATAAAAGCCCGTTTGGTTAATTCTTTTTTAGAAGGAGCTGGTAGTTATTAGATACCCAAACAACACCCGTTCATGTAAACTCCAATTTAAAACTTTTCACCAACTCTTTATTTAAAAATTATATTTACTATCTTATCCTTACCTTTTTAGCTTTAACTAATTATCATTACTTAATAAATTATTATTTAGATAATTATTAAAAACATTAACAAAATATTAATATTATGGTTATTAAAAGTATTAATTACATAACTAAAAATATTAATAATTTTGTTAATAAAATAATTTTACTAACTCATTATTTCTAATATTAATAATGATAATAATATTAGTATTTTTCTTAAAATAAATTGTCTAATAAAAATAGATATATTTATTTTTTTGAAATTATATAAATAAAACTATCGATAATATTTTTTTATTATAAGCATTAAATTATTTCTTATTATACATATATATCATATACTATACATATAATGTCTATATATATAATTAAATACACTATCAACAATCATTGCTATAGTTTGACCTAACATTTAGTATCAGTTAGCTATCAACTACCAGTCGTTAGCTATCAGCTACTAACAACAACTATCAGCTATCAGTAATAATTTAAGTAAACAGGTCCTTAATTTTAGCTCAAATCCCAATAGCATAATATGGTGGGATTTTGAATTCTACTATATATATGTATATATAGTTTAGATAACTGTAAATGTTTCTGTTAAAGACATTAATAATAAAAAAATAGTGATGAAATATTTTATAAAATTTAATGAAAAATAGTTAAAGTCAATTTACTATTTATAATAATCATTTAAGTATTAGGTTTTGTAAAATTGGCTCAAAATATTATTTTAAAAATTGTTTATTAATTCACATACTTGATTAAATAAAAAAAATAAAAATTAAGACAATTAATTTCTTAAAAAAAAAATTAGACTATTGTATTCAAAATAATAGGTACCATAAAAAGAAGATGGCCAGCAAAACTCTCACAGAAATGATAAAAAAAATACTGTAAAATTATTTAAGCTTTACATAAAATAAAAGGTTGAGAATAAATATTATATATATTTTTGTTTATTATTTCAAATTTATTTTTCCATTTAATTGAAGAAAGATCATTTATATTTTGATTAAAAAATTCGAGAATGAAAAACATTTTTTTGTTAATAGAAAATGCAACAAAGATCAATTTTTTTTTCTTTATATCATATTGAATTTTATGTGATATGTATATATGCATACGCACAATTATTTTGAGAGATTGAAAAAACGTAACTGGTTTATCATGGATTCCAAGCTGAGACCAAGTTATCATCTCAAGCAACTCCTCCAATGTTCCATATCCTCCTTCAATAACATTTACATATGAAACCTTAAGTTTCAGAATATAAAGTCAACCCAGAAATCATTAAGGAAATTAATTAAAGATCATATGTATACTAACAAATACACAGATACCAGGAAGAGCAATGAAAGCTTCAGCTCTTCTAGCCATCTCAGCCTTCCTTTCATGCATATCTGATACAATCAGCACTTCTCCCACTGCATCACCTGAAATCTGGTGCATCATAACACATTATATATTGTTAAAAAGTAACACTTGCTTGCGCGCATACACAGATATATATATATATATATAGAGAGAGAACTATGAAAAAAGATATTCATCATCATCTCATACCTCAAGTGGAATGAGAGCTGTTGGTATAACTCTGCCAATAAAAATAAAAACAAAATTAATATTTGACATAGTCCATATGTTCATCATCCTTTGATAAATTGAACAAGAAAAAGCTTATATATACATGTATATATGTACATGTGGTGTAGTTTAAAAATTTTACATTTATATATGTAATTTAATGATAATTTGCATGTAAAATAAGTGTGATAAGTTACCCTAGAACATGACATCCACCATTAAAAACTGTCTGAGAAACCAGACCCATCAACCCAAAGCTTCCTCCTCCATATACTAAATCGATCTTCCTCTCCACCTGCATGCAAAAATTGATAACCCTAAAAAAACTTTCAAGAATCCATTGAGAGAGAGCTAGGTTATAAGAGAAAGAGAAGTGACCAGTTGCCTTCCAAGATCAAGAGCTGCATCACTAAAGATCTTTTTGTTCCCTAAATTACTTCCACAAAAGACACATACCCTTTTGAATTTTCCCATATTTTAATTAATTCTCTGTTCAAAACCAAATTAATCTCTCTCTTTTACTCTACACAACTAATATCCATTTAATAAATATTAGAAGAAAAGTCCATTGCAGCACTGCTTCTGCTAGCAGGACTTGCATGACACGTACGAGATGATGTTTTGATGGCCCATTGCAAATAATAATAATGCAAAAGTGTTTAATTTTTAGTCAAAGGTGATTTTCTCTTCCTTTTCCAATTATATATATATATATATATACACACCAATTTGTTTTGTTTTGTTTTGGCGGGTGCACCTATAAATATACATTTATCGTCGTTGAATAAGTAATTAAGTGATAACTCCTTTTTAAGAGTATCATAAGGTGTAAGATTCAAATCCTACCATCGTTAATTTAAAAGGAAATAACTGTCTTCTATTGTGCAGTTCATCAATGATTAAATCATATAACCTCTCTACTAAAAAATAAATATACATTCATTGTTTTAATATTGTTTTTGTTTAATTTCTTTTGAAAGTCATCTCCTCCTTTTTTATTTATCAGATTTTTTTGGCTATTTTATTTCCACATTGATGCCTTCAATTAGCCAATTATTCTATTCTGGATGCTGACCAATATGCACTTTCTTTAGTAAATATATTTTTTCCTTTTATTTTATTGCTAATATATATATATATATATATGAAAAAAATGAATGATATTGTTATTGATTTATATAATTATTTTTAATCTAATTTAAAAAATTATTCATATTATATATTTTATTAATATTTAAGTAATATAATTTTATATTAATAAAATTTTATTATAAATAGCATCAAAAGTCTTTTAAATTAGAATTTCAAGAGACTAGCCAAGATCTACCAATATATAGCATCAAAAGTCTTTTAAATTAGCAATATGTAGTTGTTGGGATACTTGCAAATGGAATCCACGTTTGCAACTAATTAATTTTTGATAAATAAAGGCTTTGTGTTATTGAAATGGGTTTAAGCGTGCAATAGATATGATGATGGTTGTAGGTGCCACAAGTTCAATCTATACCACTCATTATTATATTAATTCCAAAAGTTTATATTATATTGTTGCTAATGCAATAATTCACATTTTAATTTTTTAATAATTATTGCCAGTTTTATTTTTTTTTATATTTCTTTATTTATTTTTTGAAACTTTAGATAGGTCGTATAGGTAGTATGGGTGGTTATAGTGAAAATTCGATTAATGTATGGACGGATATTCAAAACCGGAGTCGTTATCTTTTAAATTTATTTGGTAAATGCAATATATTTAAATTATATAATAAAAAATAGAATAAATAATATATTGTAGTAAATAAAAAAAATTAATTTATACCATCAGTTTGTATTCTATAAAAAATTAGGGGTTGATACAATATAATATAGTATGATCATTATTTTATTTTAATATTTATTTAAATATGGATATTTTATTGTGTATTAATAAAGAGTAGACAAAGTGTTTAAAAACATTTTTTGTACAATTTTCTTGATTATAGAAGAAGCTGTATATGCATTACAATGAAGATTCTAGATGAGCTTAATTATAGCCACTGCGCAACGTGAATGCAAAATATATAGCTCATGACAAGAGAAAATCATGTCAATTATTGAGATGAAATCACAGAGAGAAATTGCTAAGATTATTTCCATTTTTATGCCCCCGTAAGATGAAGCTTCGAGGGGAGAGTCCAATCTTGTCTTGAGTGGATTGGAAGCGAGCACGAGATAGACGTTTGGTCAATACATGAGCTAGCTGGTCAGCAGAGGGCCGGAACATGGGGATACACAGAAAACACTTTGTTGAACTTATTCTCGAATGAAATGATAATCTAGTGCAACATGCTTCATTCTATAGTGAAAAATTGGATAAAAACAAAGATGTGTGGCACCGACATTATTGCAATAGATGACAAGAGATTGGGGAAGTGTTATACCTGTTAGTGATATGCACTAAATTAATCATTTGTGATTATGTATTGACTTTATCATTTTATTAATAAAGAGGCATTTTCATTATCATTTTTTTTTATGATAACTAAAAGAACAGTTAAATTCTTTCTAAAGTCATCAAGTATGTGACTTGATAGTAAAACCCTTAGATTAAAATATGAGTTGTATTCAGATTATCCCTAGCCATTTATTTGTTGTATAAATATTAATGAATTAAGGCTAGTATGATGTTGACTGATGATTATGTTTTACTAATCGTAAATATGAGATATTAAGTCAACTCATAGGTACATGTTTGAGAAATCATATACTGGATTGACCCACTATGAGAATACTACATAGATTATTGTCATAAGTATTTCTCATCACAATAATATTGTTTGAGTCCTTTGACCTTGAAATCACCATGGATTTCTACATAACTATTTTATGTTTTGACACATTCTAACATTATCTTTAACCGGATGATTAAATAGAATGTTGTTGGATATATGAGTTATGTGAGGAATGTGAGTGATTGAGAAGGAATTTATCCCTCATCAATATAAGTAAGATATCTATGGGCCCCTTGATAAGATAGAATGAAGGAAAATGCATGGCCATGCTGAAATGAATTGATAAAGAGTTATCAATCTCAGTCTTCTTGGAATCAAGTCATAATATTATTGAACTATATAAGGATGACAATCTATGTCTTATGTTTAATTAAGATATCATGTGATAAA
>CATIWK010438974.1:0-11163 GCA_949634005.1 Mallotus japonicus
AAATTCTCCGAACCAGACCCAAAAATTTAAATCTCCACTTCGAATTGCTCAAGAATTTTCGGAGCAATTCGGAGCGGATATTTAGAGCAAACGGATATTTTAAAATGGTTCAAAGTGAAACCAAAAATTGGAGATTTGTATTAATTTTTTCATATATATATATATACACACACACATATACACATACATTTTTATAAATTTTATTTTAAGTTTTATATTTTAATAATTTCATAATTTGAACATATAAGATAAGATAACTATAAATTTCACTATAAAAATTTATTTTATGTTTTAAACATATGTTGAAAATTAACTATAAAAAGACTTAGTTGATGATTGTATTTATTTTATTTCAAATAATTAATTAATTAGTATTTAAAATGTCAAATATTATACATTAAGTTTTAATAATAGATTGTCTAAATAAATTATTTGAATATAATTAATTATTAAAATGGTACTAAATTTTACTTGTAACACATACTATAGTTTTTTTAATATTATCAAGTATATATATATATATATATATATATATATATAATCGGTTCCGGGTTCGGTTTGGTTCGGTTCGGAGAACTCAAGTCCTCCAGTCCCACTCAAATAAATATATTCGGGCTGGTTTGGTTATGAGAAAGTCAAATGGTCAACGGATATTTTCGGTTCTGGAAATGTTCAGGATGGTTCAGTTTTTCCAAGACACATGCACAACTCTAACTGCAATTGGAGGATGCCGGATGTCAGTTGTAGTAAGCTGACGAGTGAACCAAGGATAGAGAGAATCTAGGAGATTTTAAGGACAATTTTGGAAGAGTATAAAAAGAAGCTCAAAACCCATTTAAGGGACATTCTAGAGACTTTTGGGAGGAGCAAGAAAAATCTCTACAAGAGCAAGAAGGAGAAGAAAAGATCTAGAGCCAATAATTCTATAATTATTTTCTACTCTTTTCCTCATTTTTCTTGTGATTGAATCATGGGTTTTTCTTGTGATATCTTGATGCTACTATTAGATGCTATCATGCTAGGCTAAATTTGCTATTGTTTGCAATTATGAATCTCACTTAATCTAAACTTTTGAATTCAATTACCCATTTATATTATTGTCGATTGTGTTTATTGTTCTTCATGTTTGTTATTAATTGGTCACCAATAATATGATTATAGTTAGCAATATGCATAGAGAAATAGTATTTCTAATGGATTTATAAACATAAGTTTGATTAATTCATGATTAGAGATAACTTGAGTTCATTAAATCTCATGGGTTGCATTTGATAATTTGTGATTTCATATCAATGGATCTCTGGAGCATGATGATAATCAATTCTTAAGTGCCTTGATTGATGATTGCAAACTTAACTAATCATTACTTGAGAAAATTTGGTTAGTACTTTAAGAGAACTTGAGTATGCAATTATTGGAGATATTGAATGTCAATTGCTTGGTGATTTTGTAGAGAATATGCTTAGCAAGTCTTTAATCATTGTTTAGTGTTTTCTTTAAGCATTAGTATTTCTTTTCATTTTTGTTAGTTGATAATTTAGATTTAATTTCTTTGCATTTAAATTCAAATTAATTATAGGCTCTTTAATTCTCATAGGAACGATACTCTACTTCCTCTTTATTACTTGTTAATCTTATATATTTGCGAGTGTTGCTTTCATAAGCAGCACACAAACACATAAGTGTTTCATAATACTTGTTTTTTTTTTACAAATATAATATCATTTTAGAAGGTTTAAAGGCCATAGATTAAAAAAAAAAGATAATTTTAGAACTCAAAAGGTTGATAGCGAGATAGATAAACGTAGAACTCACAAAGAATATACACATGACAATTTCAAGAGTTTGTAAAAAAAGTGATCTAAAGATTTTTTTTTTAAGAACATTATAAAATATAGCACATCATAAAATATAGTATTTAAATTTAGCTATTGTCAATTTATAAATTTAATTTTTATTTAATTTAAAAAGAAAAACTATGTAGTTCATCTATATATAAATTATTTAACATTTGTATAAATAAATAAAATAGTTCTTAGAACCAATTTCGAGAGGGCTAAAGTGGCAAATCAGGCCCTGAACTATTTTTCAAGGTGCAATTAACCCCAAAATCGATTGTTTTGGCTATTACACCCATAATGATCCCAATTTTGGCAATTTAACCCAAATTTAGGAGAGTGAATTACACATCCTACAGCAAGTGAAGTATATTAAATACTAATAAAAATTATACCTTTTTTTCCTTTCTTTTTTTAACATCTTTCTTTTTTCTTTCTTCCTCTTAATAAAATAGATTTATTATATTAATTTCAATAAAATACAATATTTGTTCGTCATTTTAACAAAACCATTTTCACCTAAGGCACCGAACACCACCACCAGCACACCAACACTACTGATGGCTCCGCCATCATCAACATCGTCCAACAGCACTCTTAATACACAAAGCCATGACCATATAAAACCACTAACCTAAATCCAAATCCACCTCATTTTTTGACCTTTGCAATTATTGTCCAACTGTTAGGTTTTGTGATGCAAAATGCAGCAGAAAACAAAAATTTTAACCACAAAAACCCTAAACCCGGATCCATGTAATTCGAATTAGATAGATTAAAAGGGTTTCCCAAAACTTACCAAGATGATTTCAAGGCAAGAGTGATGGAAGGAAGAGAGAGGGTTCACACCAGTGACACCCTACCTTGAGCTTTACGTATCCCTTTGTCGGATTGAGGCGCCACCAAAAGATCAGGCCCTCTATGTATCCACACGAACTAGGTAACCAAAGCAAAGTAGGTCTGCTAGAACCTTTATCAAAAGGACTACTCCTTTTATTTTTTTTTCTCTCTAAGTGTTTTTCTTTTCTCAAAAGAAGTGGAGGAAGAACGAGGAGAAAAAGTGGCTTCCTGAAACCCTAGAAAAATAGTTTTGGTAAAACTAAAATTCCTCTTTTAATTTGATTCTAATTCCAAATAAGAATCATTTCCTAATTTATTTAGATAACTCTTACCTTAAATATATTAGGAAATAAATAAATAAATAAATATTAATCCAAATATATACATATATATATTTATTATTTATCCTTTTAGAGAGATCATTATTGGGTTAATTAACCCAAGTCTGCTTTGGACCTGTTCTAAGTATGCGATCCTGTAGGTTCACACAATGTTGGCAGTGAGCCTAAAATTTCCATTTTAGCCCACAAGTCATTATTGGTCTCTAGCAAGACATTATGACTACACAAGTTTTGTGAAGGCCGATAATCCGACATAACCTAATACACAGTGTGTACTATAGTCATTTTGTCACATGATATCCTGATTGAACATAAGGCATGGATTATGTCATCCTTATATCGTTCCATCATATTGTTTCTCGATCACAAGTAGACTAATACGGATAACTTTTTATCTGATATTGATAACTCTTTATCAATACATTCTATCATGGCCATGCATTTCTCTTCAGTTTAACTCATCGAGGGGCCCACAGATATCTTCTCAAAATAACTGAGGGACAAATTTCATCTTAATCACTCACATTCCTTACACAACTCATTCTATATCCAACCACAACCTGTTTTACCATCCAGTTAAAGATGATGTAGGGATGTGTCAAAATACAGAACTTATAATGTAGGAAACCATGGTGATTTCAGGTCAGAGGACTCAAATAATACTACTGTGATGAGAATTACCTATGACAATAATCCATATGGTATTCTCATAGTGGGTCGATCCAGTACATCATTTTTCTAAATATGTACCTATGAGTTTGACTCAATATCTCATATACATGATTAGTAAAATATAATCATCAGTCAACCTCATACTAGTCTTTATTCATTATTGTTCCCACAACAATGATCGACTAGGGATATCTATATTAGAATTCAAGTATTACCTAAGAGTTTTACTATCAAGTCACATAATTGATGACCTTAGGTAGAATTAACTAATCAAGGATAATATTATAATTAGTCAGTAATAATATGCCTCTTTATTAATAAAATGGAAATATGACAGTCTAAATATGGCCATTAAACAATTGGCCTAGGGCATATCACTAACAACAACACCGTTGCAGGCACTACAAACACCATCACTATTTGAACTCGAGAGAGTCTTTAGGTATTCTAGAACAATTACCCTTAACTGAAATCAATGTTTTTAATTATTAAGTGTTCATAATCGGATTGAAATGTGAAACAAAATCTAGGCTCTATGTTTTTATCATTTTATTTTCTCTTAATTTCAATTGTTTAGATTTGTATTTTGATTTCCTAAATTACTTTATTCAATTTACTAGCTAAGATCATAAGTAAAGATATTTGTATTCAATATACAATTATCGTGGGAACGATAACTCTTTATACTGCAATCACGATCCATGCACTTACAGGTTTTGAAGGCAACAATTGCACCTTGGAAAAAAGTTTAGGGGCCGATTTGCCACTTTAGCCATTTCAAGAGCATATATGCACCTGTTAATAAAAAGTTTAGAACCAATCCCAAGAGCATATATGCATATATATATATATATATATGGTAGAAGAATAAATTATTAGATGACACTTGGACTGGACCATATTAATATTCAATTTTAATGTTATTATGATGAATGATGAATTGGATTCGTAAATAAGCTTAAAAAATAAAATTTAAACTATTCGATTGAAATATAGGGATTTTTTTACAACTAATAAAAAAAAGGAAAATTTTCAAAAAATACTTTTAACTTTTTTCAAATTAACTTTTATAAATTTTTTTTTAAAAAAAAATACGTGCTCCCATATCGGTCAAATGTACTTTTCATTGCTTTTTATGTCACACTTCTTAAAAAATAAATTTATTTGTTATTTTGCTACTTTTTTTAAACAAGTACAGTTGTTATTTGTACCGTGTGGATTTTTATTAAACATGGAGATATATTTTTAAATGAACCATTAAATCAAATTTATTTAATATGTTATCACAGGTAACAATGGTTTTTTTCTTGATTTGAGATTAAATAACAAGAAATATATTGCTTTTTATTTACTTCAATTTTTAGTATTTATCTACAAAATTATTAAATTAAAAGAAAAGATAAAGAATAATAAAAAATTTTTAAAAAAAAACGTGAAAATGACTAAAAACATATTTTAAAAATAAAAACAACTTAACACAGGTATAAAACATGGATTACAACTTGACTAAAACTAATAAACAACCATAAAACAACCCTAAAATATTAGAAATAAAGAACAAACTACAATAAACAACGAAACAAAACCTTAGAACAAACTCAAAACAGCCTCATAACAACCTAAAACACAATCAGAAATAGATTGATTTGTTTTACGGATATTCTCAGTTGTTGTGTGGGTATTTTGTTATTGTTTTATAGTTGTTTTGTAGTTGTTGTCCATTTTGTTTATTGTTTTGAGTTGTTTTTTTTTTCAGATTGTTGTTGAGTTGGTTGGATTGCTTTGTGAGCGTTGTCCATGTTATTTGTTTTTTTAATTGTTGAAGTATCATGAAAAAAGATTTGATCTTTACACTCTAAATTCACAATTTCAACACCAAACACCACCGAAAGATCCAACTCGATCCAGCCATTGGCAACAACAATATGAAGTGTAGATTTACAATCATAAGCAATAGTTTCATAAAATAAGAGATGGGTTCTCTCATTCATAGACTTCACAATATCCAAAACACAACATTGCACAACACTTATAACAACACTTCACTTTGTAACAAAAAAAGAATGGAGAAGGAAAGCAAGATTAAATAAGAGAAGAGCAAAGAAGAAAAGAAAGGAAGAAGAGAAAAACCTATTGAATATAATTAATAGTGACACTGTTACATAAAAAACTATCTTTTCAAGAAAAACCGTATAAATGAAATAAAATAAAAAAGTTAAAAGTGAAACACGGAAAAGGTAAATGTGAGAAAAAAGTAATCGTAATTTTTGTAGAAAAAAACAGTATACCGTGTAATTTTATCTAAAATTATATTAAGTTGGGCTTTTGAAAGATAAATTTTGAATATATTTTAATATGACTTATGCACATTCGAAATTGTTCTAAAATAAAAAAAAAATTAACATCAAAAAACTAGTTACATACTTATTCTGAAATTAATCTTAAAATAAATATAAATTTGAAAATTTATAAATAGCAATTTTCTTTTCAAAAATTAATAACTAACATATCTTTTTTTTTTTGAAAAAAATTAATAACAAATAAAAATAATTAAAATTTTGATTTAATTCCACTCGGGAAGTAAAAAAAAAAAACTCAATAAAATAATATCCTTTAATTAATAAAAAATCAAATGATTTAAATATGATGAAACAATAATATGAGATAAAATTTATTAATAATATTAGCAATTTGTCCAAAATAATACAAACTGTTGAAAAGGTTATAAACTCATACACAACAGTTGCTGCTAATTAACATGTCTTTTTTAAGTTCATAGACTTTATATCCTCAATCAAACTGTCCAAATAACAAGAAAAAGATCCACCTTCTTTAACACTTCTTCTTGCCATTTCTGCCATATTAACCGATGATCTCATCAACTCCTCCCCCATGTTCACCATCAAATCGTTCACCATCTTTTCAACAATCTTTCTATCACACGAATCCTTCAAGTCCAATCCTAGCCTCCACACCTCACCTATGAATCTACTATTCACTTGTTAATCACCAAAATAAGGCCAACAAATCATTGGCACACCAGCTGCAATACTCTTCAAAGTTGAGTTCCATCCATTGTGTGTCAAAAACCCACCAATCGTTTTGTGTCCTAAAACCTATTCTTGAGGTTCCCATCTCATGATGTGCCCATTGTCTTTAGACCCAACCTCGAGCTCAGCAGGAATTTTTTCAAGAACTTCACCATCTTTCATGGTAATAGTATCTGGTCTTATAACCCACAAGAACCGTTGCTTGCTATTAGCAATCCCATGCCAGAACTCCATCAATTGGTCTATTGTCATTATTGTAGCGCTACCAAAGCTTACATATAGTACAGATTACAATGGTTGCTCATCCAGCCATTGCATGCAGCTTCTGTCCACATCCCAGATGCTGTTGGAGGTTGAATATAGTTCTTGCTTATTGATGCTTGTTAATCTTGATTTCAAGAGCTCGAGGAGAGGACCAACGGTGTAGGTTTTTGGGTAGTGAGTACGAATTTAAGATAGTATTTGTGTTTCAAGTTCTTCGAATGTGTTGAGGATGAGTGCTTGAGATTATCTCATCTCATCTGTGGCCATTAATAGACAAGGATCTGAACTTTCTTGGCAGAAATCTGGAAGATCTCGTCGTCGGAGAAAGGTTTCCATAGTGGATACTTTTGTTATCAATCAATCCATGTCTTCTTTTCCTTCAAGAATTCCGAAACAAACAACCTGTACAACAAGAGTACTAACTCAATTGTGTACTAAATGTTAGGTTTGGTGATAAACGCAGCTGAAATTTAAAATTTTTATCACAAACCCTAACCAAGATCCATGTAATTCGATTAACTGATTTAATTAGGGTTTCCAAAACCTTACCGGAAACATAAGTAGAGACAAGATTACCGGAAGGGAGAGAGGAGGTTCACACCGGTGATACCCTACCTTGAGCTTTTTGCTTTCTTTTATCAGATTGAGACGTCTCCAAAAGGATGCGTCCCCTACTAGTATCCACACGAACAACCCTTTACTCAAAATGAATCTATGTGTACTAGCACCTTTCTTGATTGTCTCACAAATCAAGAACAAAAAGAACTCTGTGTTTCGTTTTCTCAAAAAGGAGAGAAAACGAATTTACATGGCTGAAGTGAAAGATGTGTGTGAAACCTTAGAGAACATGATATATTTATAGACTTCTCAATTAGGGTTTCACTTACCAAAAGGTCTTTTGGTATATACCACTTTTAATTCTGATTTGATTTAAATACCAAAACAGATATATATATTTTCCTATTTATTTAAGATAACCATTACCTTAAATAAATATATATATATATATATATATACAAATTTATATATATTTATTTGCACAGAGTTTAACTGGGTTGGTAAACCCATATTCGTTTTGGGCATGTTCTAAGTGTGCGACCCTGTAAGTTTACATAACGTTGGTAGTGGGCCTAAAATCCTAATTTAGGCCTACAAGTCATAAGTGGCCTCTAGCAAGACATTATGACTACCCAAGTTATGTGAAGGCCGATAATCCGACATAGCCTAATTACCGTCAACATTGTAGTGCCTTTATCACATGATATCTTAATTGAACATAAGGCATAGTTTATGTCATCCTTACACAGTTCAATAATATTATGACTTGATTCCAAGTAGACTGAGAATGATAACTCTTTATCAATTCATTTCAGTATGGCCATACATTTTCTTTCAGTCTATCTTATCAAGGGGCCCATAGATATCTTACTCATATTAAATGAGGGATAAATTCCTTCTCAATCATTCACATTCCTCATATAACTAATTTTATATCCAACAACTTTCTATTTCATTATCCTGTTAAAGACAATGTTAGAATGTGTCAAAATATAAAATAGTTATGTAGAAATCCATGGTGATTTCAAGATCGAAGGACTAAAACAATATTAGTGAGATAAGATATACTTATGAAAATTATCTATATAGTATTCTCATAGTGGGTCAATCTAGTACATGGTTTCTCAAACAAGTACTTATGAGTTGACTTAATATCTCATATTCAGGATTAGTAAAACATAATCATCAGTCAACACCATACTAGCCTTAATTCATTATTAATTCTATAATAAATAAATGGCTAGGGATAATCTAAATAGAACTCATATTTAATCTGAGGGTTTTACTATCAAGTCACATACTTGATGACCTTAGAAAGAATTAACTATTCATTTAATTATTATAAAAATGAAATGATAATGGAAATGCCTCTTATTAATAAAATGATAAAGTCAAAACATAGTCATAAATGATTGACCTAGTGCATATCACTAACAAAAGCACCACTAGCTGAATGATAATAAACAAAAGAGTCAGAATCAAGATGAGAGAATATCAAACTCTCGATATCATGATAGATTTCAGGAAAAGCATTTCTGAAATTACTCAAAAGATGCCAATAGTTATGTTGATACAAATCAGAGATAGAAGCACAAAGCTTATTAGGGATATGATGGGGAATACCAATCCAATCCGCAATAACATAATTTAGCCATTTGTCATTCCAGAAATTAAAATTTGAACCTTACTCACCACCCATTGAGACTAATGAACAAGCTCACTATAGCAACCACAAAGAGATGACCAAATCGAATTAACATAAGATGACCGAACAACTTTAGGCTAATAAAGGAAGCAGGAGTGAAAAAAATGAAATAAGAAATTGTCTTGGCTCATCAACTTCCAAGCAAGTTTACTAAGCATAACGCCATTTAGGAGATGTAAATGTTTTAAATTTAGTCCTCCTTCACCCAAAGGAGAACAATAGATATCCCAACACACATAATTGAGCTTTCTTGAAAGAGAGTGTCTAGTCCAAAGAAAATTTTTAAGATATCTCTCTAAATATTTCAACAACATACTTGGCCAATTGTACACTATAAAAGTAGGAATAAAGGAACCATAGATTATAGAATTAATGAGAGATAACCTACCAGCCATCGAAAGAAAGGTACCCTTCCATTGATCAAGCTTAGCAATAATAAAGTCAGCAATGGGTTGAAGCTAGCATCTTTTAGGAGCTCCTTTAAACATAGGGACCCTTACATTTTTTAAAGGTAGACTCCCAAGCTTTAAATTCGAGATGTTCTTAAGCATTACCGCATGAGAGAGAGTGACTTGCTTACCAAAGAAGATATAAGACTTCTCCCAATTTACATGCTGACCAGAGAACAAACTATAATTACGAAACAAACCTATAAGAAATCAAAGGTTCGATTTAGAAGCTTTGCAGAAGATCAAAATATCATCAGCATACATGAGATGAAAAGGACAACAGACCCTACTATTTGAGTGCATGGGAATGACGACACCTTCATCCACAAGAGCTATGAGTGAACGATTAAGAAAATCTTCAGTTAAACAAAAAAGGAGAGGAGACAAAGGATCTCCTTGATGAACCCCACGTGAGCAGGAAAAATAACCCTTTGGAGATCCATTAATCACAATGGAAAGGCGAGCAAAATTAAAAATAGCCTTTATCCATTCACAAAAAATACTAGAAAAGCCGAAACAAGAAAGAACCTCTAAAATAAAATCCCATTCCATGGAATCAAAAGCTTTCCTAATTTCAATTTTCATCGCCATATTGCCCCTCTTTACAGCGGTAATCCAAAAGATTAAAATTTTTAGAAGCAACGACAATACATTCCTCAATATGCCTACCTTGAATGAAACCAAATTGAGGAGGAGCAATAATAGAAGTAGTGAACATCGTCAGTCTATCAACCAAAATCTTGGAGATAATTTTATAAGCGAAATTCCCTAAAACAATAGGCCTAAACTTGTCAATAGAGTTCGCTTCTTGGACTATAGAAATAAGAACCATCATATTCGAATTAAAAACCGATCATGATATTTCCAAAAACAAAAATGCTTCGCACAGCATCACAAACCTCTTGCCCAATAATACACCAACTATAAGTAAAAAATAAGCCAGTAAAACCATCCGGGCCTAGAGCACTCTGAGGATCCATCGCAAAAACGGTCTCCTTGATATCTTCATTAGAAGGAATACCACAAAATATATTATTCTGAGCATTAAAAAAAATTATTTGGAAAAAGCTTTTTAATTTTATTATCACATAATGTATATTCATTATTAGTTATGATGTAAATAAATTTAAAATAAAAACAATAATATAAATATGAGATATAGAATAACAAATTTTTTAATTATTTATGAGTTGCAATATTATATTTATAAATGGAAATACAAAAGATAAATATAGATTTTTTTTCAATTTTTATATTTGGAGTGGATTTTCAAGTAAAACATTTTCAATTGGTAAGATCATAGTAAAAAATATTTATTTTATGTTAGGAGATTCTTTTACCATAGTGGACTATTTCTCTCTACCTATCTAGGATTTCCCGGTTAGGATTAGGGTTTTTTTTTTTTTTTTTCCCATAGTGGATCTTCATATATTCTTTTCCAGTTTT
>CATIWK010439155.1:0-19564 GCA_949634005.1 Mallotus japonicus
ATTAGAAAATCAACGAAAAATCCCTACAATAAACAAAGGTTAGTCTTGTCTCAAAATAAACAATTTCATTTACAAAAGAAATTGAATTACATTTGCATAAAATAGGCATGAATATTCATCTAAACATGGATTCATTACTCAGATAAACCTAATATCATGGTAATCACATGCAGTATTGAAGATACAAATCAGTAAAAACATGTCAAAAAACAAAAATAAACTAAAAAGATACTGAAAACAACACAGACTTATACCAGACTCTGGTGGGGAGGCGGCGCCTCTTCAAAGAGGCGTCGAAGATCGCCACATTACGAAGGGCGTCGCCTCTTCAACAGAACACAACAGATCACATATTTCTTAAAACTTAAGCAATCTTCAAAACGGGTCTAAATAAGCAAAGCTCGATGCAAATACACAAAATATACTATTAACACTTAATATTTCATGCAATCATGCTTCACATGTAGCTTCAAATAGACACTAAACACAATAATAATCAAGAAAACTAAAAGTTGAAGACTTAAAATGAAATAAAGAGTTTATAGCTTAAAAATGAGGATTCTCACTGATTGAAGTACGTTTGAAGCTCCTAACTAAGCCCTCAGAGCTTGGTTTGATTGTTCAGATGTTTTTGAATGCAAGAACTTCCTTCTCCTTCAAAGAAATGGACTCCTTAAGCTAGAAAACTCTACTTATTCTTCTTCTTCTCTCCTTTCTTTCTCACTTTCCCTTTCTTTTTCTCAAGAACATTTTTTTCTTCTTCTTTCCTCTCTTTCTTTTTTGAAAAATGGCCAACCTCCCCCAAAATCAGCCCCAAGACTCCTCTTAACTCCCCCAAGCCTTCTCTCTCCTCTCATTTCTCAAAAATCAAGGTTACTTTCCACCTTGCTATTTTCATCATTACCTCCCTTTTTCCAGCTCATTTTTACCCCAAAAGTTTCACTTTCACATCAAAAACTCTCCAGCTGGTGATAAATAGGGTCCCTCCTCTCTTTAATGCAGCTATTAATGCCATTTAATATTGTAGAGTTCGGTTACGAAGAGGTGTCACCTCTTTGATGAGGCGACGCCTGGGACGAAGAGGTGTCGCCTCATCATAGAGGCGATCGCCTCTTCAACCTGGGCCTGGCTTGGGCTTGGGCCGAAGAGGCTGGGGTTCAGGCCTGGAGCTTCATTTTTTAGTTTAGGCTTTGGATTTCAAGGTTTCGGGCTTGGTTTTAGGGTTTTGGGCTCTCAAGTCCATTCTAGAGAAGATTTCGGGTCTTTTTGCATTCAATATTCGGACTGCCTTATTACTACTGGGCTTTTGTTGCGGGTCGATCAAACCGAGGGTGTCCACAGTTTGCCCCCTTGGTTTTTCAAAAAATGGATTTATGAAATCAATTTTTGAAAAAGCAACATGCACAATAAATAGTAAGAACGACATACCTGACCTGCGAGGTTCACTCTGGCCGTCAGCTTCTGGAATTCAAACCCGAGAGGTCGAACTTTAACTTGAAACATGACCGTGATCCTCAGGTTTTCTTAGCCTGATCAGCCACTCATTATAGTTAAATGTGAATCCCGAGCCTTTTTGACTCTATAAGTCACTTAGTAAACAAAAATGAAATATAACCGTGTTCCTCGGGTTTTCCTAGCCTGATCAGTTACTCATTATAGTTGAACATGAATCCTGAGCCTTTTTGACACGAAACTTCACTCAGTAAAGAAATGGTGAAACGTAACCATGTTCCTCGGGTTTTCCTAGCTTGATCAGTTACTCATTATAGTTGAACGTGAATCCCGAGCCTTTCTGATGTGAAACTTCACTCGGTAAAGAAATGGTGAAACGTAACCGTGTTCCTCGGGTTTTCCTAGCCCAATCAGTTACTCATTATAGTTGAACGTGAATCCCGAGCCTGTCTGATGCGAAACTTCACTTAATAGGGAAGAAGATGCACTTCGGGGATACAACCCTACCAGACACTCCTGAATAGAAGAATGCACTTCGAGGATAGAACCCAACCAGACACTCTTGAATAGAAGAATGCACTTCGGGGATACAATTCGACCAGACACTCCTTACGATGCATACTTCTAGGATATAACCCGACCAGACGCTCTTGAAAAAAAGAATGCACTTCGAGGATACAACCCAACCAGACACTCTTGAGACTGATACTTAGATCAGAAAATCTCTGACTCTTTAATATCGACTTCGGGGTACACCCGAGAAGCAAAGCAGCGATTCTTCCTCTTTTCAAAAATAAATTTTTTTTTTTTTTGGAATAGGTTCCACTAGGGATGCCTATTTCGTGGGCCATTCTTCCTTTGGTTAATGGGCCTTCCCCCATCAAGTGGGCCTATCCCAGCTTCTTTTCTTTTCTTTGAAGCTTTCCTCTTTTACCCTCCTGCCTTCCTATATAAACTTTCTTTTCACTTTTCAAATTCACTTTCTTTTCACTTTTCAAATTCACTTTTTGCTTTCAAACTTTCTCTTTCTTTTCTCTCTATTTCTCCTTTCACTTTTCAAGTATTTCATTGACATGGATGCCGCATGATCTTCAGATTTACTTGCATGGGACCCCGTGGCTCCTTCAGTACATCCATTACACAGTTTCGGGCTTAGCATTAAGGACGACATCCCCCTCTTGGTGGACACGTGATCCCATCTCTGCGGATTAGCTACAGGAGAGGTTAATAACCAATCTACTCGCTTTTTTTCCTGTAAATAGGATTAGATAACATCGGGTTAACATTTATAAATGCATGTTTAACATTTTATTCGAGAGAAAATGCGATTAAATGCATTAAATTACAAAAATTGAATTTGAACTGTTAGATTGCTGACATGAAGAGGCGTCGCCTCTTCGTTGAGGCGATCGCCTCTTCAGTGTCAAGGAAAATTTTTCAGGGGGCGATCTCCTCTTCGTATAGAGGCAGTCGCCTCTGAGACAGTAATTTGCAAAACATTCAAGCTTTTATGTGCATAATCGATAATTCAACTCCCTGTTCATCTACAGCTCGATTCCCACACTTTTAAGGGTGCTGGGTACTTTAGTGGTGCTCATATTTGGTATGATAGCTTCCCAGACGAGATCAAGGCTCGTATCCATGACACTGGGTTCTTGAATTTCATTCTAGCTCTTCTGGACACTCAGTGGCAGACTGACTACCAGCCTCTACGCGCCTTGCTGGAGAGATGGTCTGACACCACACACACCTTCCATCTCCCCTTTGGTGAGTTCACTTTTGACCCTGTCTTTTTTGCTGCCGTCACTGGGATTCCTTACCCGAGAGATTTTGTCCCTCTAGACGCGAGTCTACATAGGATGTCATTGGACCGCCTCGCTTACATTAAGCGGTTGCTTGATATGGTCCCAGATATAAAGGGGACTCACACTGTCAAGATTGACTCTATCAAGAGTCATTATACTCGAGATAGAATGGAGGCTGCCACTACTCCTCGGGTTGTGGATCAGGTAGTGCGAGCATTCTTGGTGTATATGTTAGGCACCACTCTTTTTGCAGACACTGCCAGTTCCATAGATTTGATTTTTCTGCCACCTTTGAGGGACCTAGATTTGGTGGCCACATTTGACTGGGGTAGTTATGCTCTAACCCTTCTATACAAGAGCATGGATGAGACAGTTCGAGGAGCCAGACAATTCTATGGCTTCTGGCACGCTATTTTGGTATTATTTCTTTTCCCTTTTTTCATATGATTCATCTTTGAATACCATTATCATGATTTGTCAACAACTCTTCATTTCTTTTGCAGGATTAGGCTCTAGAGTTGGAGTTGGTTGCTGGGATAGTCCGCGTTTGTGACACTCCTTTTCCAGCCATAGCGAGGTGGGGTGCCAGTCATGTATGGAGGAGACCCATAGCTCATGTGCAAATCCACCGTGAGAGGCTGAACACTTTGACGCCCGATGAGGTATGGTACCTACAGCATACTTGTAATTAGTATTATGATTGTTAATTGAATTTATTTACTTACTAGTCTGCTTTCACAGCTATGCCCAGATTTATGAGGTCCTTAGGCTGGATGGACACTGGCCATGATTCGCTTGATCCCACTATCTCAGAGGAGGGTATTACTTAAAGGACCTGACTGCAGAGTCTGGTACCTTGGTGAGAGGATACGGGCTTGGTGTGGGGGTGCTCGGGCGAGACGACCACCCTTCTCTCCTCCTCATGAAATCTTATAGGGGCATCTTCTAGAGGGAGATGATCTGGATCGTGCAGCTGAGGGAGATGATACTGATGACTACTGCGAGAGGAGGAAATCTTGCTACATGGACTTCGCACGGGCTCACCTCCTATAGAGGGTGCCTCTTCCCGGATCTACATCCCAGGTAAGCAAATGACCCCATTAAGCATTTAACTTTACATTTCTATCTGCAGACATCCCTTTTCTAATTTTGTTTTCCTTTTCAGGCTCCAGTTAGAACACCAACTATTCGAGCTAGGCCTAATGCACACGAGAGGCCTAGCCAGCATCCTTGGATTGTGCCCCATGGCGAGGGTAGTTCCTCTGGTGCAGCGCCTCCTACTAGAGAGCCTTCTAGCTCTAGTTCTCATTTGGTTGTTGGTATGCTCGCTGCTCCTCCAGACCTGGTGACTCGATGCTGGATGCCTTCAGGCAAGCTATCCCGTCAATTCCTCACACTGGACATGAGCATAGAGCCAGTGTTCTTTCCAGAGACCTCTACATATGTAAGTTTCTCTCTTTCGCAAACCTGTTCTTTGAATTTGACTTATCATAGGATTAACTCTAATAATTCATTATTATTACAGATACCTCGACAGTAGGGAGAGTACATGTATAGAGTGATAGAGGCTCATCGAGACTTCGTGATGAGCATGACCCAGCTGTGGAAGGTAATACTCATCACCTATCTCTACATGTATACATGCTTTCATAGTTTCTTACCTCTTATTGTATTTTAACAGGATGAGCTTGATGCCACTCGAGCTAGAGTGACGACACTTGAGCATCAGCTGGCTGCCCTCCATATTAATGACGAGGGTGATGATGATGACACTAGTGGTAGTGAGGAGGAGGCTGCTGAGCATACTGGAGACGAGGAGGCTACTGCTCATGCTGAGGATGACAGCGAGGATGATGGAGACGATCCTGCTGATGACCCTACCGACGAGGGGGATGAGTAGAGAGCCTTTTATATGCTTGTAGAGTATAATCACATTAGCTCTCTTGAACTGTTATTACTTTTTTGCAAAACAAATTATTTACTTTTGCTTTTCTTTTTTGGTTTTGCATTGGACGGATAATACAGACTTCATATTTGTTTTGACTGCATTCTAGATTATTTAAAGAAAATTTTATAGCAACATCTTTTTGGATAACTGAATCTTGATATGTAGTACAAGTTTACTATGTAAATAGTACAAAAATGCATGTTCCCAACTGTTGGAGAGGTGTCGCCTCTTTGTGAAGAGGCAATCCAGAATCGCTTTAATACGCAGAGGCGTCACCTCTACTTAGAGGCGATTGCCTCTATAACAGTCCTCTGTAGCTGTATAAAATCCCCAAGTTACTCTAAAATCCCTAATCTCCCACATTCCGAAATTCTTCTCCACTCTCTCTTTCTGAACTGCATTCTAAGCTCCCAAAATGACTGAAAAAAGCTTGAAAAAACTAAAACCAGTACTGAAAAGCTTAGATGGCGAATCTTGGGCAAGGTTGGAACCATTTTACCTATCCGTCTTCCGATCTATACATGCCAGGAAGATCAACTTCTCATTTCTCCATGTTCTTGCTCAATTCTGGGATCCCCATAAACACTTTTTTAGGTTCAACATAATGGAATTATGCCCCCTTACCAGAAGAATTTGAAGCTATCTTAGGTTTTCAAATGGATTCTGCTTATCAGATTACAATTCCTTCGGTTGAAACTCCAGACTTGCACTCCATTCAATACCAAATGGCTAGGTTATTCAACCTTTTTTCTCAGTCTTCTCTTCGTCATATCTTTGGTAATGAAGTTCTGATAAGCTCTCTTCTTAAAATTATTGTAACCGTGGATAGCAATAAAGTATACTGGCCCTGAATGATTGCTCTCTGTCTATATGCCCAGTTCTTGCTAGTTTCCCCTTCCGGCAATTGTGATTCTAAGATTCTGTATATTTTGGACCAAGTGGAAGCAGGCCTCAACCCCTTTCCTCTCATTCTGGCTGAAAACCATAGTTGGATTGGACAACTTTCCTGAAACTAGGTGATTTTCAGGGAGTCCTCTACTGCTGGAGCTCTGTTCTCTTTTCACTTTTCATTTAATGCTTTTCTGTCATTTGTACCCATTTACCATCCTTAGAGGCATGGTTTCATGAAAAGCTGAGGTTGCTCGAGCCTCCTAGAGACATATTACATTACAAAGCCAAGCATTATCATACCCGAAGACTCCATCCCATTTCGGAAGATGTTTGGAGCTGGTTATCCACTTTCCTGATACTCTGATCCAGTGGATGTGTCCATGGTGGGGGTTGCAACATGTGACCATTCGGTCCTATACCTACTACGTTCTCGTAGCTGGTCTTCATTTTGCCACTTTTTACAATCCCGCACAACTTTGCAGGCAATATGGACATAAACAGTTGATCCCAGAGCTTGTGGATGAATTTGAGCTGGGGCCTCTCACTCAGAACTTTCTGGATAACCTGGCTGCAACTTGGCCTCAAAGGACCATTCAGAGGTATATCGACTACAACGGAGATCAGTCCACTGATGACCAGTACAAAGCATGGATTCAAATGCAACAGACAGAGAAGGATGAATTTATTATAAACAGAAGAACAAGGGCATTGTAGGCATCTAGTGCTCAAGGGGTTCAAAAGAGAAGAAGACAGAATTAGCTTATGTAATTTAGTCTTTATTGCTTTTTGTTGGATGGAATTTCCTTTTCAGTTAAGCAGTGTGTAATAAGCATTTAATGCAATGTTCAATAATGACAAAGGCAATCCATTCCATTTAAATTAAGCACAAAGCGACTATACATTTTGGTTCTTACATATCTCCTGTCGTTAGTTGGCTTGCCCTTTTAAGTTTTCCAATTAACTATTTTTCTCTCTCTCTCCTTTTACATGTCCTTAATTTTTACCTGGACTACCTTTTTTAAGGTTTTCAATCCAACAGGACTTTTTATTTCTCATTTTTCTAGTCTTTAACTTTTTCCTAGTCTTTAACTTTTTCCTAGATAGCCTCTTTTGCGAGGTTTTCTGCCTAGCGAGACTTCATAAAAAGTGCTTCTTCAGCTTGTCAAGGTTGAAAGGCTCTCTGAACTCATTCCCTTCCAAATCAAATAAGATAGCAGTGCCTTTAAAAAATAACTTTTTAACCAAATATGGACCTTCCCAATTCGGTTTGAATTTTCCCCGTGGATCTGTCGTTATTGGCCTAGTGAGTTTTAAAACCAAATCACTCTCTTTAATTTTGCCCGGCTTAGTCTTCTTATTGTAAGCCCGAGCTATCCTTTTCTGATATAGCTGTGAGTGATACATGGCTTTCATCCTCTTCTTGTCTAATAACGTCAGCTATGCTAGTCGGATTTCCACCCACTGATACTCAGGGATCTTAAATTCTAAGAGAACTCTCAATGACTAGATCTCAACTTCTACTGGTAACACTGCTTCATACCCATATACCAAAGAGTACAGAGTAGCCCTATTGATGTTCTAGCAGTGGTTCTGTATCCCCATAATGCGAACTGCAGGTAATACGCCCAATTCTTATAATTCTCCAATGTCTTGGCCAAAATCCTCTTCACATTCTTATTTGCAGCTTCCACAACCCTATTAGCTTGTAGTCGATACGGAGATGACTTATGATGCTCAATTTTGTATTCCTTCAACAGAGTAGTTGTCTCAGCTCTAAATTGAATGCCATTATCACTAACAACATGGCGTGGCAACCCGTATCGGAAGATTATGTTCTTCTTTATAAATCTCACCATCTGTTTTGACCCTACATTAGTGAACGATTCTGCTTTAACCCACTTAGAGAAGTAATCGATTGCTACCATAATATAACGGTGACCATTGGATGCTTTTGGCCTTACTTCCCCGATAATATTAATTTCCCAAGTTGCAAACGGCAACGGAGAAGTCAATCCCTGAAGTTCCATAGAAGGTAGATGGCTTACATCACCATATACTTGGCAGTTATGGCACGTCTTCACATATTTCACGCAATCTGGTTCTATAGTTAGCTAGAAATAACCTTGACGAGTTATTTTCTTAGCCAAAACTGTACCATTCATGTGTGGTCTGCATACACCCTCATGAATTGCTTCCATGATCTCCCGCGCTTCAGCCTTGTCAACATATCTCAGATGCACACCTGTTGGCATTCTCTTATACAACATCCCGTTATGACTAATGAATTGCCAAGATAGCATCCTCAGCGATATTCTTTCTTTCCTATCAGCATCATCAAGAAATCAACCCATCTCCAAGTACTACTGTAAATCACAAAACCAAGATTTCTCTGCGGGGTCGATCGGCATTATTCTAATTTCTTCATAACATGGAGTCCGGGACTTTACCAAGATGAGTGGCTTGACTTCCGCCTATTTTCCTCCTTCCCACGTTGAAGCTAAAGTGGCTAAAGCATCAGCCATCTGATTCTCTTCTCGTGGTAGATGCACAAATTTGCACTGAGTGAAAGATAGAAGAACAGTAGCTAAATAATCTCAGTATAGTCTCAGCTTATCTTCTCTCACTTCCCATTTGTTGGAAATCTGCTTGTCCATCATCAACCGGACTCTGAGCTAGGAAATCAGCAACAGCTCTCCCTTTTACCACTTTTTTTGCCATATAGTCGATGTCAAATTCGGTGAGCAAAACTAGCCAGCTGGCTAATTTTCCTGTGAGTGACGGAGTCTGCTAAAGATATCTAAGAGGATCATGCTAGGAGACCACTTAAATCTGGTAAGACTGGAAGTAGTATCAGAGCTTCTTTGTCACCTAAATTACTGCTAGACATGTCTTCTCTACCAAACTGTAATTGGTTTCATAAGGCAAGAGTTTCTTGCTCAGGTAATACACCGCATGTTCAACATTTCCTTCACCTTATTGAGCGAACATGGCACCTATTGCTTCCCTTTCAATTGCCAAATAAAGAATCAGTGATTTACCCGGTTTCAGTGGCTGTAAGACTGGAGGATTCATCAAATAACTCTTGATAGCCTCAAACCCTTACTGACACTTATTGTCCTAAATAATCGGTTGATTCTTCCTCAGAAGCTTGAAAATCGGTTCGTAAATTGTAATCAACTTGGTGATGAACCTACTGATGTACTGCAATTGCCCAATAAACCCTTTAACTTCTTTTTCATTCTTCTATGCATGCATCTCCCTGATCACTTTAACCTTATATGGATCCACCTCTATGCCTTTATGGCTGACGATATGTCCTAGCAGCTTTCCCGAAGTTACCCCAAAAACAAATTTTTTCGGGTTCAACCTAAGGTTATACTTTTTAGCTCTCGCCAGGAACTTGTCTAGACCTTCGAAATGTCATTCTCTGGTTAGAGACTTTACCATCATGTCATCCATGTACACCTCTATCTCCTTGTGGACCATGTCGTGCAATAAAGTGATGGCCATCCTCTGATAGGTAGCTCCCACATTCTTCAACCCAAACAGCATGACTAAATAGCAATAAACACCCCATTCAGTGGTGAAAGAAGTTTTCAGCTTGTTAATCACTGCCATCATAATCTGGTTATATCTTGAGAACCCATCCATGAACGAGTACATTACACTGGAAGCTGCACTATCAATTAGGGTGTCGATATGCGGCAAAGGAAAATCATCTTTCGGGCAATCTTTGTTCAGATCCCTGTAGTCCACACACATCCAGACTCTCCTATCCTTCTTAGGAACCGAGACTATATTGGCTAGCCATTGAGTGTCATCTACCACCTCCAAGAATTTCATCTTCAGCTGCTTTTCAACCTCTTCCTTGATCAAAAGAGCCCATTCTGGCCTTAATCTTCTCTTCTTCTACTTTACCAATGTAATGTGAGAATATGTAGGGATTCGGTGCTCTGAAATCTCTTTATCAATCCTTGGCATATCCTTGTAACCCCAAAAGAATACTTTCTATCTTCTTTTTATTGTTTCTTTCATTTTTTCTCTCTCATCAGGAGTTAAGTCAGAAGCAATAAGTATATTCTTTGGATTATCACATGTGCCTAAATTAAATGATTCAGTTTGCATTGAATTAATGTTAAACATACGCATAAAATGATTGTCACACACAGAATAACCATTAGGAAAAACATCGTATAAATAAGTAAAGTTAGACTCTATTGCATTAACTTTTGAAAAGAAAAGATCATCAGTATCAAACATGTTAGAAAGAGAAATGTCAAAGTCATCATAAAAAACATCCATGATAGAGTCCAGGACATAAGACTTAAAGTTGGATTCTTCTTCCTAGTCCGCGGCGTCCTTCAGCTCCTCTACAAGGACATCCTTCTCAGGTTCTGAAGACAGCACCAGTTCCTCCACTATTGGCTCCTCCACAGCAACTTCACTGGTCCCATTCACTTGTTTAGCGAAGATTTCAAAACCAAGGACCAACTTCTCAGCAATCATTAAAGGCTCAGGAGCTCCCTGATATGGAGTGTTGGCGCCTTTCTCCATAAATGTTTCCCACAACAGATTGACTTTTGGCTTAGTCTTCCCCCTTTTCTTTTTCCTAGACTTGGTTCTAGCTTTACTCTCTCCTTCTGACTCATCAGCTTCGGATATTCTATCCTGTGTTTCAGAAATAGTACCTTGGACTCCACATACCCAGGCGGGCCTTGTTGGTTCTTCCCTAACCCCATTCCAGGCATGAAGCTCATGGTCCTCATCATATTCATTATTCTGGGATTCAGGTCATCTTCATAGATCATGCAAACCTCAAATCATGGACTAAGAGGGATTTCCTGAGGAGCTAATTTCAATGTAGCAACAGCAACCTCAGTTTTAGTTGAGATGGTGACCACTTTCCCTTCGTATGGAATCTTGATCTTTTAATGCACGGTGGATGGCACACCTCCCAAAGGATGGAACCACGGCCTTCCCAATAAAACAATAAAGGTCACTAGGATGTCAATGACATGAAGATTGACCCAAACTTCAACAGGTCCAGTTTTTACCAATACTCTAAAGGTCCCCTCAACATGCCTTTTGGTGTCATCATAGGCCTTAATCACTACATTAGACAGCTTTAGATCAGCCAATGTCAATCCTAGCTTGGGAAGAATCTTCAAAGGACACACATTAATAGCAGATCCATTATCCACCATCACACAGCAGGTTAATTTCCCTTTTACTTTGGCCTTGATAAACAAAGGCTTAAGGTGGTCTCTTCCCTCCAAAGGCAAATCATCATTTGTAAACATTATAGCTCCATGAGGGCTTTCCGTTAATGAGTCTACCAATTGTTCAGGATTATGACTTGTAGGGGCCTTCTTGTGATCTATAGCCATAACTAGTGCTTCCCGATGGGCTTTGGAGTGCATAAGCATCTCCCAGACACTAGCAATAGTTTTCTCCTCTTTTATAGCTTCAGCAGCTTTCTCAACTTTCTCATTTTTCTCTGGTTCTTCCTTTGAGTCTATTTTCCCTTCCTCAAACTTAACAGGCTTTGTTTCTTTCTTTTTCTTCTCAAGTTTCTCAACTGGTCGAATTTTTCTTCCCTTATTCTTCCATAGATCAATTGCTCCTCCTTCTTCATCATCGGAGCTCTAAATGTCTAAAACATTCATATTGAGCTCGACAGGCTGCTCTCTCAGATTTAGGCATTTTGGTTTGATTTTTTGTGGTGTGGGTATGGCATCAACAAAGGAGTTTAAGACTTGTTCCTCTATTAAACCGGTATTGATCATGAGGATGGATTAATTTGGTGGCGGCATGTTTCGATAGTTGGGTAAAGGGTTGTTTCTAGTGTTTGGTTTTCTAGTTTCAGGGTCAGTGATCTTGCCTGAGTCTATCAGATCTTGAACTTCGTATTTTAGGCAAGTGTAGCCGTCGGTATCATATCCGATGGTTTAATAGTATTTGCAATATAGCTTTGGGTCAGCATTGGGGAAAGGTGGTCTCTGTGGTAAAGGTCGCAACAAATTATTCTCGATTAGCTTTTTCAAGACTTTGGAGAGAGGTCTTCCTAGGTTAGAAAACCTTCGAGGTTGCCCGATAGCATTAATTTGCACGTTGCTGCTCGATCCAACTTTATTGCTAGATCTTGTCCCTTCTCTGCCTGAAGACCTTCCACTAAATAACTTCTTATCTTGTGCTAAATCAGACTCTTTCTATACCCCAAATTGACGCAATTCCTCAAAATTCCTGATCCTGAGATCCCTCAATTTTCTGGAAAGTAAAGGGACACAACCCTCCATCACTATTGTCAGTTGATCAGATTCTACTGGTCTATGCTTTATCTGTGATAGTTTCCCTCTCTATCTAGTTAGATATTCGGCAAAGGACTCATTGAACTTTTGTTTTGTGTTTTGTAAATCCCTTAGAGATACCTCCATTGGAGCATTCAAACCGTATTATTTGATAAACGCAGTACAAAGGTCTTTCCAATCATTCTACACATGTGGTTCTAGAGTGTATTACCAACGAATTGGAGCACCTTCCAAAGACAAGGGGAACTGCTTAATAATTTAAGGCTTGGTCAGTTCTGTCGCCTTCATGTAGGTAACATACTGCTTTAGATGCAGATGAGGATCATTAATCCCTGCGTACTTCTTCATGTCAGGGAATTTGAATTTTCGAGGAAAAGGATCCTCACCTTCATCTAAATCCAAATCAGTATAATCCAACGGGGCATCAATCCCCTTCTCTTTCATCATCATTTGCATTTGAGCCATGATTTTAGTGATATCCTTGGCCCAGTCCAGCTTCTCTACATTTTCTGATGCTTCCACCTTCTGTCGGGTCACAAGTTCTGCCAACAAAGTCTCTTGGTCATCTTCTATTTCTCGTCTCCCAGAATTTTCGGCATCAAAATCGAAAGGATGTGGCTGAGGTGCATGTGGCTCTTATCTATCAGGTCTTCTCACTTCCGCCATCATTTCTCACATGATCGCTCAAGTTTGGTCAGCCATTTCTACTTTCAATTGCTCCTTAAAAGCCTTATAATCAAATCCTGCCATTTCTGTTTCTTTGGATATTCTAACCAATCTACCCGTATCAGACCTTTCCCAACTGGAAGACTGACGTGGATCAATATCTGCAATCATTACTGGTTAGAATCATGCATGGCGTGTATGTATGATATGTAAGTTCATTAAAAGAAATAAATAAACACATAGCTTATTTACAAATAACACAAAAGTAAACAAAAAGGCTTCATAAACGGTATCTCAACCCTTATTTCTCCCGTACGTATGTTCAATGGCGAGTTCCTTATCCTAGGATTACGGGCCTGGTTTTGATTATCAACAGGGGATAACAAAATCGATGTATGCAAGAAAACTCTCAAAATGCAACAAATAAGTAGTAAATCCTTTCAAATAAATCAAAGTCCATTTTAATAGGCCAAAGAGAGCATTAAAGGCCCAATTTTGACATAGTCCATTTGTAAATGGGCTCGGGCTTTATTTTAAAAGTTACCATATAGCATAAATTACACACAATTGGGAAACATCCTGGTGGAAATTGCTAAGTCATCTATATGAGCTGAGTCTAGGGTAATAAGCTACGGCTCCCACAGCTATATACATCCATTACGTCTCCCCACTCGAGGGTCCGTGTGACGTGGATAAGTACGTGCTATGAGTGACAATAATCGAATACTTCACCACCAGATTTGAATGAAACACAGGCAGCGAAGCAAAGATTATTGTCAGTTTATTTGGGACTGTTGTGCACATTGTGTGAAAATATGTAGTGAATGCAAGAAATGCAAAAGAAATGATTTAATAATCAAAGATGATAAATTACAAAACACAGGAATCAGTTTCTCTATCCCCAGTGGAGTCGCCACTGTAGGTGGCGGGGTTTAGCACGCGCCCAAGTGTTTGACGACTACGGCACTGTGTGGGCTCAAGGCCCACTAGGAAATACAAAATGGGCTTAGGGCCTAAATTGGAGATGGATTCGCCACCCGGATGAAAGCCGGGACACACTATACAGCAACTGGATTCCACGGAGGTTCCCAGAAGCCGTCATCAAATATCAGATTCGAAAACTAGGTATAGGCTTTTTGAATGCCCACCCAACCTTACGGTTGGCCTCCGTTTGTGTTATGTATTTTATTACCTTTGATTATTAAGTTATTTCCTTATTACTGTGAGTTGCAAGCATTTCCGATTTTACGTGTTACCGACTTTGCACATTAATCTCGTTTCATGCTTATTATCTTAACATTTATGACAAATAATAAGAATAAATTTACAATCATACATTCAAAACAAATGGGGAAGGGATTATGGATTACAACACTTTATACAATTATAATAATAATAAATCCGAATAAAACCTCTCAAGAACTAATTAATATACTAATTACTTAGTGATTAGAAATCACCAAGAAATCCCTACAATAAACAAAAGTTAGTCTTTTCTCAAAATAAACAATTTCATTTACAAAAGAAATTGAATTAAATTTTCATAAAATAGGCATGAATATTCATCTAAACATGGATTCATTACTCAAATAAACCTAATACCATGGTAATCACATGTAGTATTAAAGATACAAATCAGTAAAAACGTGTCAAAAACCAAAAAAGATATTGAAAACAACACAGACTTATACCGGACTCTGGTGGGGAGGCAGTGCCTCTTCGAAGAGGCGTTGCCTCCTAACTAGGAGGCGATCTAAGATCGCCACATTACAAAGGGTTCAACAGAACACATCAGATCACATATTTCTTAAAACTTAAGCAATCTTCAAAACGGTTCTAAATAAGCAAAGCTCGATGCAAATACACAAAATATACCATTAACACTCAATATTTCATGCAATCATGCTTCACTTGTAGCTTTAAATAGACACTAAACATAATAACAATCAAGAAAACTAAAAGTTAAAGACTTAAAATGAAATAAAGAGTTTATAGCTAAAAATGAGGATTCTCACTGATTGAAGGACGTTTGAAGCTCCTAACTAAGCCCTCAGAGCTTGGTTTGATTGTTCAGATATTTTTGAATGCAAGAACTCCCTTCTCCTTCAAAGAAATGGACTCCTCAAGCTAAAAAACTCTACTCCTTTTTCTTCTTCTCTCCTTTCTTTCTCACTTTCCCCTTCCTTTTCTTAAGAACGTTTTTTTCTTCTTCTTTCCTCTATTCTTTTCTAAAAAAATGGCCAACCTCCCCCAAAATCAGCCCCAAGACTCCTCTTAACTCCCCCAATCCTTCCCTCTCCTCTCATTCCCAAAAATCAAGGTTACTTTCCATCTTGCTATTTTCATCATTACCTCCTTTTTTCTAGCTCATTTTTGCCCCAAAAGTCTCACTTTCACTTCAAAAACTCTCCAGCTAGTGATAAATAGGGTCCCTCCTCTCTTTAATGCAGCCATTAATGCCATTTAATGCTGCAGAGGTCAGTTACAAAGAGGCGACGCCTGGGACGAAGAGGCGTCGCCTCATCATAGAGGCGATCGCCTCTTCAACCCGGGCCTGGCTTGGGCTTGGGCCGAATATGCTTGGGTTTAGGCCTGGAGCTTCATTTTTTGGTTTAGGCTTTGGATTTCAAGGTTTCAGGCTTGGTTTTAGGGTTTTGGGCTCTTAAGTCCATTCTAGAGAAGATTTCGGGTCTTCTTGCATTCGATATTCGGACTGCCTCATCACTGGGCTTTCGTTGTAGGCTGATCAAACCGAGGGTGTCCACATATACACATATCAATTAATTTGAATCCAAGTGCCCATCCTTTTTCAAATGTATGAACCTTTAAAATATTTTTCATTTATTTCTATTTTATTATTTGTATATTTTAGTTTTATTTTCTGTGTATAAAATGAATAAAATAATATCATCCTAATATATAGATATAAATATACAAATTTATATTTCAAAATATTTTTCTAAGATATCTGAAACTGTAATTATTTATTAAAACTAACATGAGTTATATAATTTAAATATGTTAATTATAATCTCTGAAATAGATCACACTGCTTATATATATATATATATATGAGTGGGGATCCACTTACACAAGCGTAAAATTAATGTATTTTACACATAATCTCAACCATCGATTATATTACATCTAATGGTTAAAATATTTAATGACTTTTAGTAAATGTTATCATATTAATATGATTTTTATTTCCTAATTAAATCACTTCTTACAATTTAATTTCTTCCATTAATAATTTATTTTCTAATTAAATCACCTTCCATTAACAAGACAAAACAAGACTGCTCAAAGTTTAATTTTTTTGTTTAATTAAAAGTAATTTAAATGTATCAGTCACACTTAAATTGCTAAGGCCCAGAATCAAATTTTATCATTCAAATCCACAATCATATTGATTATTCTAATAATTATGTGTCAATCAACTACTTCCAAAGGTTCAACATGTGCGTTCAACTCATTTAGTATGAATTAGCATTCATTGGGCATCCTAACTGTGAAGACAACGAGTGGGGTTACAGCTCACGTGTGGTTGACTTGATCGTCCATGTTGCATCAGTTAGCCATTGATTTGATCATCCATATGCCTCAGTTCATTCAGGTAGCAGCGGTATTGCCTAGGCTACAAAGTATTGGTCTTGAGGAAGTTCGAATTCCTCTGTGTGGATTTTAATATTTTATTGTGCATGGTGCTAGTACTTTTGAGGTGTTTCAAAAAAAAAAAGATTAAGTTACAGACATTGAGAAATAGTCTTGTTTTGTCTTGTTGATGGAAGGTGATTTAATTAGGAAATAAATTATTAATGAAAGAAATTAAATTGTAAGAAGTGAGTTAATCAGGAAATAAAAATCATCATAACATGGTAACATTTACTAAAAAGTTAAACATGTCGGTTAACCGTATTCTAAAACACGGAAAAAAATCATTGGCTTATCAAATTATCTATCGAGCCATGAAAGAGATTCAACGAAAGACAGAAACAAATCCACTATCTGTTTTACGTCAAGCAATACGTGGAGTAACTCCCGATATAGCAGTAAAAGCAAGACGTATAGGCGGATCGACTTATCAATTAGATATTTTAATCATTAGATGTAATATAATCAATGGTTGAGATTATGTGTAAAATACATTAATTTTACACGTGTAAGTGGATCCCCACTCATATATATATATATATATATACGCAAAACCAAAACTAAAAACAAAAAAAATAAAAAAATAAAAAATTGAAAAAATGAGGATAACAGAAAATAAAAAAAATTAAAAAGAGAGAAAATTAAAAAATAAATATAAGGATAAAATAAAAAATGAAAGATAACAGAAAATAAGAAAAAATAAGGAAAAAATAAACAAAAATAGAGAAAATAAAAATAAAGAAATAAAAAATTAAAAAATAAGGACAACAGAGAAAAATAAAAAGGAACAAATATAAGAATAAAGGAGAAAAATAAAAAAATAATGAAGGAACAAAGAAAATATAAAGAGGGCAAAAAGAAAAGATCATTCATGAAAATAAAAAAGGGAAAAGTACAAAAAAATATCCTGTGATTTGAACCTTAATCGACTTCTACCCTGAGTTTTGAACCCTAACAAACTAGTACCCTGTGTTTTAGTCCATTAGCAAATAACGACAAATAGGCTGACACCGTTAATAATGCTGACGTGGCAGAGGGTAAAAAGGTCTGATCACTTAAATTTATTATTTTAATTATTTTTTTGAAATATTATTTTAATTAAAAAAAACATAACAACTAAAAAAAATTTCTCTCTCTTCTCGCAATCGTCCATTGCAAGCCCAGAACCCCTCTTTGCATCACCGAATCCGTTCTCTTCTTCATCACCGCCATCTTTTCTTCTTCTTCTTCTTCTTCTTCTTCGGAAAATCCGTATGTGAAGCTCCACTGCGCAGAGAAGAGTTAAAGTAGCGCACAGGATCTGGAGGAGAATAGGCGAACAGAGGAGGAAAAGACAGCAGCTCCGTCTCATGCGCAGCCACGAAGCGGCAGTGTTGGACGATCCGGCGAAGTGGTGACAACATATATGAGGTTGAACTACAATGGCGGGCGTCATTGCCGCCGCTTTTGGCTTAATTTTTGCTTTGCTAAATTAATTCTCTTTTTGTTTATTGATTTTCTTGATTTTGTGTAAATGACAAAAAATTGAATCTAGCAATGTTGAATTTAGCCAAGTTTTACAATTTTCATATGTGAATCTGGCAATTTTGCATAATTTGAAATTATGAATTGATTTTTTGTTCAAATTGAAATTGCAAAATTCTTAGTTGATTCTGATGTATCAATTGCATCGGGGGCAAGCCAATGGTGTGTATCATATGTGCAGTTGTGGTAGTTTAGGGAAGAAGTGCAGGTTTTGGTGAAGAATGTGCAGGTTGTATGTGGTGATGGTGATGGTAGTCCGTATGTGGTGGGTTAAATGGTATAGAGAAGATGATGGTGGTCCGTATGTGGTGGCGATGGTAGCTTGGTGAATAACATCTATGGTTTGGTAACAGGTGGTGGCTTTTGCTTGAAAGTTAAAGAAAATTATTTCTTTGAAAGTATGTTCTTTCTTTGAAAATTAAAGGAGAGTATGTTCTTTCTTTGAAAGTTAAAAGGGTTTTACTTTTTCTTGTTTTTTTTTATTTTTAGGTTAATCACATTGCTTGCATGCTGTTAATATTATGTTTTGTTTATGCTTTTCTTGGGTGATTTTGGTTGTTTTGTGAATTGGGTTCTTGTTTTTTTGGTTGTTTTGATATTTGAATTCTAGGCTTTTATTCTGGGAATGATAAACCTTAGTGGGTTTAGGTTAAATGCAATTTTCAAGAATTGTGTTTGTTTTTTCTTGGAATTTTTGATTCATTGTTGCATAAAGAAATGATACTCGCAAGCTAGGATTGTGCTAGGACGCTGCGTTGGTGTTGGACGGTGTTGAGTTTTTTTTTTTTATGTCCACGTTGGAAAAAATGAACAGTGAAGAGACGAAAATATCCTCTACCACGTTAGCATTATTAATGGTGTCAGCCCATTTGCAGTTATTTGCTAACAGACTGAAACACAGGGTATTAGTTTGTTGGGGTTCAAAACTCAGGGTGGAACCCTTCTAATAAAAAAGGCATTCATATAATTAATGAATGGGCATTTTAAGGGAAAGCCAAGTCCAAAATTGGTACATTTGTGTAAATTTCTCTCTTTTTCTTTTATTGCAAACCCGTCTGTTGTTTAAACAAGAGAAATTTACATAAATACACCACTTTTTGGCTTCAGTTTTCAGCAAAATACCCCCCTTTTTTCAATTAATTACAAGAGTACCCATTTTATTTTCAAACATACCTATTTTTCTATTTTTTTCGTTTGTACCCACATTCGTATTCTCCTTGTTCCTTCATATTTTTTTATTTTCTCTCTTTTTTTCTTTTTTTTTTTATTTTTATTTTATCTTTATTTTTATTCTTTTATTCTTTTATTCTTTTTTC
>CATIWK010439163.1:0-12799 GCA_949634005.1 Mallotus japonicus
GGGACTCCACAAAGCGCTGGATTGCCATAAAATGCTGATGGGTCATTGAATTTCTGAAGCCCTGCAGGAATCTTTCCTTCCAAGTTGTTGTATGATAAGTTCAACTGCTTCAAGGAATTCAAAGAACCAAGGCTTTCAGGAATTGATCCTGAAAGTTGGTTGTGTGATAGATCAAGTTTTTCCAAGTTCTTCAAGTCTCCAATCTTATCAGTTATCTTCCCACTTAGTTGATTCCTTGACAGGTTCAAGATTCGCAATCCGGGGAGTTTTGTTACCTCATCAGGAATTCCTCCTGTTAGATTGTTTCCAGAAAGGTCAATCCCATTGATAGCTGCAACAATGTTGGTATACTCAACAGTTCTTCCTTTCATTGCAATTGTTAGCAGTCGCAAGAATGGCTCGCTGTTGTTACCACTGACCAAACCTTTAAGATTGCCAATACATTTTGGAATAGCCCCTGAAAATTTGTTCTCTGAAAGGTCTAAGATATGCAGATTTCGAGGATTACACAATTGTTGTGGGATTTGTCCGCTTAGAGAGTTTGAATGAAGCTGTAACATGAATAAGGACTGAAACCTTTCACCTATCCATGAGGGTAGGCTGCCTGATAGCTTGTTGCCTCGAAAATCAATGCTCGTTAGTCCTGAGCAATTTTTCAGAGAAGAAGGAATCTCTCCATCAAGATGATTGTTACTCAGCAGTAGAACACTAAGGGAAGGTAACAAACCAAATGAAGTTGGGATGTGACCTGTTAAACTGTTGTTTGACACATCAATAGCCCAAAACATTAGAGAATGATGCCAACAATTTGGAAGTTCTCCTGAAAAATGATTGTTCCTAAGTGATAGAGCTTGCAGACCATCTATATCACAGAATGAAGATGGAATTGGACCATGAAGATGGTTTGAAGAAAGATGCAATTTCTGCAGCCCTGGCATTAAGCTACCAATATTTTCAGGTATAGACCCTGAAAATGAGTTTGCCTGAAGGTAAATTTCAGTTGCACTGGTAGACCAATGCGGAAGAGGACCCTCAAAGCTATTTGAACTCAAATCAATATACCTTAGATTTGGAGATGTCAAATGATTTGGCAACTTTCCCTTGATTTGGTTATTTGACAGAGCCAAGAAAGTGATTTTAGAAGACAGTTTTGGTAACCATTCCTCTGGTATAGCGTCTGAGATTCCGACATATCTTAAATAAACAGAAGTAAGTTCACTTTGGACTCGAAGCCACATGGGAAAAGAAGGACCTACTATGCAGTTTTCAAGGTGGATGGATCTGAGTCTGAAAGGAGGGACCCACTTATTTGATGCATTTAGTATCAAATACCTAAAAGGGTCTGTTGTGAGTTGGATATTTTCCAGACTTCTGAGATTTATCAGATGAGCTTCTTGCAAAATTCCTGTCCAGGAATTTGCCATAAGGTCTACATCAACCAGGTTTGAGAGCTGGCCAAAAGTCCTAGGGATTGTCCCATTCATGTTGTTATAGGCCAGGGACAATCGCTTCAAGGATGTCAACTTTCCTATAGATGTTGGAATTGAACCCCAAAAAGAGTTACTAGAAAGGTCAAGGTTTAGCAAATTTTTAAGCATTCCTAATGATTCAGGCAATTCCCCTGACAATGAATTAGAACCGAAACGCAGTGACACTAAGCCGTTGTTAGGATTATCTGAAAAACCATTCAAAAACTCATCAAGATCACCACTCAAAGCATTAGCAGAAAGATCTAAAACTTTTAGCCGATTCAGACTTCCAAAAACTCCAGGAACTTGACCTTGAAGTTCCAAGTTATTGGATAAATCAAGAACTTCAAGAGATTTTAGACTTGCAAACTCATCAGGAATGGGACCAATAAAAAAATTCCAAACAAGATAAAGTTTTGTGAGGCTAGTAAGATTGAACAACCATTGAGGGATTACAGAATTGAAAGAGTTATCTGAAAGATCAAGAACAGAAAGTGAAGTGAAGTTAATGGAAGGAAACGACTGGGGCAGACCTTGGAGTTCACAGAAGTGCAAGTGTAACTCTACGAGGGAAGGAAGCTTGTTAACAGCATTGAACCAATCTTCTCCAGCACCATTGAGTTTAACATATCCCATGTTAAGGTATTTCAAGGAAGAAAGAGTTGAGAGCCAACGCAGATTTTCTGCGCGTAGCTCCTGAGATCCTGCACTGCTAAATGAATCTGCATAGAGATCAAGATACTGCAAACTCGAAAGATTTCCAAGCTGAGATGGGATATCTCCAGAAAATGATGAGAAAGAGAGGTTAAGATAGATCAAATTCTTGAACCCACCAAAGAACTCAGGAATCTGAGCACCTTTAAAATCATTGAAACTCAAATCTAAATATTTCAAGTACGCTAAACTACTTAAAGAAGGACTAATCTTACCACCCAGACAAGACCTCTCATAAGCTGCTTCATCACCAACTCCACCGTTGATCAGTTGGTAAGGATTTCTGAGGTTGAGCTTGATGACATGGCCAGTTCGATTGTTGCATATGATTCCACTCCATTTGCAACAATCTTGACCAGCCCAAGAGGACAGCCTATCAGATGGATCAGTTAGGCCTTGTTTGAAGACAAGAAGAGCTTCTTTCTCTGTATCTATGCATTTAACACTGAGATTCTCATCCCCCAAACAGACAGTAATCATTTCCAGATGTGGAGAGAGCAAAAATATAATGATCAGAGAGTGAAAAGAGAGATGACAAAGTGAAGTGAAGCAACCATTGGCGCAATCCATACTGCAAGATTTGTTTGCGCTGAAAGATAAAAGCTGCTAGCTGAATTTATACTGAATCATAAGTTCATCCTGTAGTGCGTGCATTAGTGGAAAATGGAAATGCACCAAAAGACCCAGAAAATTCCAAATGTGAAAAATGGAAGATATAAACTTATATTATAGTGCCATCCATTATTATAATATTAGCTGACAGTGGCGCATCCATTACAATTATCATAGTGGCCTGGCATGCCCAATTGCCAATACGGTTGCAGCTCATCTGCTCATGCGCTTTTTTTTTTTTTCTACTAATAAAACCAATATTTAATACCCTAAATCCTTTGTTTTCTAATTTAGCTCTTCAAGTTCAATATTCGATTATTTAACTCCTCCAATTTTACTGGGTTCATCTTTATTAATATATATGATGTGCACACTGTGTTCATCGCTATTAACATATATGCGCTTGTGTGATAAGATATTATTATGAAATTTTAATATTTTCATATTATAAATATTGTATAATTAATTACATGTCAAATAAAAATGTGAGAAAAATATTTTTCTTTTAAATATAAATTACTTTTCAATAATTAAAATCTTTATAAGATTCACAATTATAAAATAAAAAAAATTAATGGTTGCGATTAAAAAAAATGAATGATATATACACTAAATAAGCAATTTTTTTTTTATTCCATTTAATAGTAGAAACTTAAACCGAGATGTACTAAACAAAGATAAAAGGGTCTTTTTCAGAAATAACTTTAAAAAGAAATATTTACAAAATTATGGTTGATTAAAAAAAATTCAAAATCAGTCTTTTTTTTAAAACGACAATATTCTTCCTTCTTTCTTCTTCTTCTTCTTCTTAGTTTCATCTCTTTCTTTTTTTGTTGGTTACTTTTTCAAATTTTTTCTTGATTTATTTTCAGTTTTTTGAGCTTGTTTTTGTTGTGGTTTTTATTTATTTTTTGTGAATATTTTTCTGGTTATTTTTGTGGTTGTTTTTTAGTTATTTTTTGGTTTATTTTCAATTTTTTGAGTTTGTTTTTGTTGTGGTTTTTGTGGTTGTTTTTTATTTTTTATTTTTTCTTGGTTCATTTTCAAATTTTTGAGCTTGTTTTATGGTAATTTTATAGTTATTTTTTTGGTTTTTTTTATTGTTGTTTTTATGATTGTTTTGAAAAAAAAAACTATAAAAACAAACAGAAAAACAATCAAGAACCAAAAACAAGTAGAAAAATAAACAAAAAAAATAGGAACAAAAAACAACCACCAAAACAACCAAAAAAATGGTTGTTTTTTCAAATTTTTTTTTCTTGGTTCATTTTCAATTTTTTGAGATTATTTTGTGGTAATTTTTTGATTATTTGTTTAATTGTTTTCATGATTGTTTTTATTTTGATTATTTTTTGATTATATATATATCTTCATCATAATTCACTAATGACTTCCATTGATTTTGATTATTGGTGATGAGATTAATGATGGATCTAATGGGGTGAACTCATTTAGCTTGTTCAACATCATCATTCCTATACCCTTTTAACCCTTAATAACATTTGCAATAGGTTTTGGATTGTCCCCAGTTGCCGTGTCATGTTTTGGATTAATTGTTGCTCTTCAATTGCTTTCCAAAGAGTCTGCAATTCCCGATTAATGTCTTGGTTTTGGTTATTTGCAATTCAACTTGGGAAAGAAGAGTTAGAAGAGAAAAAAGTGATTTTAATGGTTTAAGAAAAAAAAAAGAAGAAATTAATGTTGAGATCATTTAGGAGATATTTAAAAAAAAAAAAAAGAAGAAGATTGGAAATTGAAGAAAAAATTGATGGTAATTTTGAAATTAATTTAGAAAATTAAGAAATTTATGGTGAATTAAAATTCCAAAAATCTCAGAATTTTTTTTTTATGAGTTTGAGTATATTGATTTTATTGAAGTCATAAATTTAATTACATTACTATTAATATTCTTCTACAAATTATTAGTGTAACAAAATTTCAATTTGAAGGATTTTTCTCAAGTTGCTTTTCAAAACGCTAAAGTATTCAAACTATTTGTTTCTTTGGTGTGGAAGATTACAATTTCCAAGCATAAACTCAAGGTTAAATTTTTTACAAGAGAGGGAAAATGACATAGTGGGTTTACATAGGTTATATTATTGGAATTTTATTTCAATTCTATTTCCTATTTATATTTGGATTGGTGAATTGTATCTTCCTATAAATATATAGTTTTGAGGTGTGTTATGAATTTTATCAAATTAAATTAAGTTTTTGCTTTGAATTTTCTATGAATTGCGAATTAGGTCTCAAATATATCCTCATTAATTAATCATGTGTTGAGCAATTATGCTACATGCTGCATCAAAAACCAAACAATGAAACATGAATAAATAGATCGGCAGAAAATATCCAATTACCTCATATCATATTATTTAGTTGATGGATTGTTGTCAATACATGTTACTCTGTAACTATTTTTCTATAATTTTTTTATTTAATTTTTGTTATATCGTCTTGAAATTTTTTTATTCAAAAGTGATTCACGAATTATTTTTATATCATCTTCAAATTTTTGTGATTTATGAATATATATATATATATATAAGTGTAGTGAATTTTTTATATGTTTTTATTTTTATTTTTTTTAAATTGGTAGTTAATATCAGTTATTTATTTTTATTTTTTATTTATTTAATATTTTTATTAGTAATTTAAAAATAATCTTTAAAAAATTAATTGATGTTAATTTAAAATTTTTTTATTTAACATAATTTTTTTGAAAGTTATAATTGTTAAAAAAAATAAATTATAACTAATATCATGCCCATTAAACCTAAGACAAAAAATTTTGTCATATGGCACCATTCAATTTTTTTGCCAACATATTTAATTTCAAATTTATTTTTTAATTTTTCTTAAATAAAATATCTCTATTAATTGATAATTCAAACAAGTATAAATCACAAAATAAATTATTTTAGCATTTATATCATAATTCATTAATTTTCTTATTATTTTACTTTCTTATTTTATATTGTTAATTATTTTTTAAGTTTGATGCTTCTTATCATTTATCATTTATTTACAATATATATCTTTATCTCTTTATTAAATTTAATAAAGAGATAGTATAGATAGTCATTGAACTTTATGTTTGATTATAATTTGATTACAAAATTTTAATTTGTATGTTTTTAGTTATTACATTTCTATTTAGGTTTCAGCTGCAACCACTATAAGATTTTTTTGGTTTATAAACAATCCAATATTACCATCTTAATCCAAAAATGTAAACGTAGTATGTAAATAAGTCCATATATCATTTGTAAATTATAGTTATAAATTATTTAATTATGACATAACATATATGTTATTATTATTGTATAGTTTATTATATGTAAAAAAATTAAAATAATATTTTAATAAAAAATAAAAATTTATATTTATCAATTATTTAAATATAATATAATACACAAGTATTTTATTTAACTTATGGTTTATTATATAAAAATTAAAAAACTGTAGATAAACATTAACATTTGCATTATTATTTAATCGAATAATGTTTTCATATTATCCAGGAATAAAGTATTCATCATTCAAGATAGTTTTGGTTTTTCCATTAATTTCTATATGGATATAGAAAATATGGACTTATTTGTATGCCATCTTTAAATTTTGGACTAAAGTGATACTGTAGGATTGTTTATGGATCAAAAAATATTATAAAGACTATTTGCAAAACTTAAATGGAACTTTAGTAACTAAAAAGATATAAATTAAAGTTTTACAACTAAATTGTAATTAGACACAAAATTTAGTGATTACTATAAAATTTATCAGAAATTGTTGCTAAAACATGCATGTTGATAGCAGGTCCGAACCGCGTATGATTTTGTTTTGAAGCACAAGCCTACCAAACATAACATGTTGTAGAGACCTTGGATATGATATAAATCGTTGCTGCCATCTGCTCAATCACGAGAGTATAGTCAAAGATTGATGTGAGACCACTAACTTAACAACCATACACCCCAATAAGTAAAGAGCTATGATACATATGGAATGCAAATTAATACCCTTGATCATTTGAACCCTAACCTACGTTTTCAAGGAAAGTTCAAATCAAGTTCCAATTCAGACATTCGACCTTCACCTCATATTTGCTAGTCCAAACAATTAAGGCTATCATGGATACCTTGTAGATGCCACAATCTATCCTCTAAAAATATAGATTGACAAAACTACACATTGCTAACCTAGTCCACCACAAACTCACAAGCTTGAAAAGAATACATCGTTAAACAACAAAAGAGAAAATACTCTTTTTTTTCAATCTTCCATGAATCTAAGCCTCCTTTACAATGATGGAATGGTCTTGTTTATATAAAAATCAAGACCAAGAATACAAAAGTATCGTAAACACTAAAACATGTGATTACATATGATATTATAGCCATTAACCTCCATTTTCACCCATTAAATGTATTAAATAGCCATTAACAACTATACTTCAAATAAATGTGTAACTATAAAGTTAATGACACTTAAAGATGCTTATTTCTATGTTATTCTACTATTAAAAGGTTCTTAGACATGTTCTAGGTTGTGCTAGGTTGTAACTCCATGCATTAAACAAGTTGTAAAGGTCCAAAGCTTCAAATAAATGCATCATATGCAGAAATATTACTCCTACAGTCATAATGACCACTACAATTATAGCAAAAGGTTTGTTCCTTCTGATGGCTTACTTATTTGAGGCCGATGTGACCTCCTTAAATGGCATAACAATGGTAGTAGCATTTTAGCCCTTTTCATATATTTTAATGATCATTTGAGCCTCCTTTTTACCTCTTAAATATTTAGATTGTACTTTATTATTTTTGGACCTTCCAAATGTCTTGATTCAACCCAATTGAGGTTTTTTGAAGCTTCTTGGTTTTTGAATTTTGTCATTGGGCCTTCTTGAGCTTTTTAATATTTTGGACTTAATACTTGGATTCAGATCAAATATCTTAATACAAATTAAAGCTCTTGCTGCCAATAATAGCACTTAGTCTAAGTTTGTACAATATGTGAAGAGGGGACTATTAGATTGTACTAGATCGAGGACAGTCTCCTAATTTATATGGAAGAAGAGTCTTTTTGCCTTCTATAGGGGGCATGCAAAGGGAATTTTTAGAGGAAATACATGATCTGAATGCTGGATCTTTTGTTTCATTCTTATTTTTAACACAAGATGGAGAATAATATTAAGGCATATATTAAAACTTTTTTTTATGACCATAAGATTAGATTGGAAAAAAGAAGGAAGCAGGTCTCCTCCAACCCTTTCCAATTCCTGAAAGACCTTGAGTGTTAATGTCTATGAATTTTGTCAATAGGTTTCTTAAAACGAATGGAATGACTTTAATTATGGTAGTTGTTAAGGGGTTCTTAAAGCATGTTCATTATTGCCCTTTCTGCTTGCACTTCAGATGTTCTTGTTGAATTATTCTATCGCAATATGGTAAAATTCTTTGATGTCTCTAATAATATAATGAGTAATAGGAATGCAAGATTCATAGGTCAATTTTAGATATCATTATTTAATATGATAGGAACTTATATGATTTTTGACTGTTAATCACCCAAGAATGGATAGGTATATTATTTAATATCAATCACATTGTAGAGCAATATTTAAGGTACTTTATCTTGGTAAGTTAAAAAAGTGAAAGTAATAAGTTCATAAATTTGGCACTTAGACATTGGCTAGTTAAAGCAAATAGACTTGTAATTGTCCTAGAGGGGGGTGAATAGGGCTTTTATGAATTTAAAAGATAATTAAGAATGTTAAGCAAGGATAAAGAAAGGATTAAGAGAATAGAAGATGGAACACAAGTATTTAAGGAGTTCGATTCACAAATAAATCTACGTCTCCACCTAACTCTCTTAAGCTAGGATTTTGAATCATCACAATCTATTCACTAGATTGATTTTTACAATATTGAGTTTTTGGCTTAAGTCTAACATTAAAATCAAGAGTTTAAGGAACACTCTTCAATCATATACCTAAGTGTTTTCAATAGACAAACACTTTAACCTTTCACACAAGAATAAGACCTCACTTCCTTTTTCTAAAACCCCAAAAAGTAGAAGAAGAAGAGTGTCTATTCTAACCCACAACCAACTCTTAAAAGAGTTAAATGAATACAAAGAGATTATATGAGAATTTTAATGCTCAATGAATGCTAAGGAGAAAAAATTCAACAACCAAAGTGTGTAACTTGTAAATAAGTCTCCAGAGTTTGTTTTTATAGCTGAGCATAAAAAATATGGCTGTTGGAGTCATTAATTGCTTCCCTAAGCTCTTCTCTTCAACATTTAATGTTTTTCAGCTTTTTGCAAACGAACTGCCACTCACGGTCGTGATGGAAGTCTTCAGGTTGTGAGCGTTGAATAATTCAACCGTTGGAGGCTAAAATAACCGTTGGAGCTTGCCAGAGTCTCCTCATAAGCGCCTCACAATCATGAGGGGCACTTGTGAGCTGTTCATAATTTTGAGTGCTGAAGAGGACCACAGGCTCTTCTTAAAGGGGCTGCATGTGAGCCTCCTCACGATTTGGAGGGTGGATCGTGAGGGGTGACCTATAGCTTAGAAATTTGATAATGTCATTAGAACTTCAAATTGCTTGTCAAAGTCAAAACTAAGGGATTGATCATGCAAATGATCAACATTCTCCTTTTTTTTTTTTTGCTTTGACAATCAATTTAATTGAATAATAAACAAAGTTTGTGTGTGTGTGTGTGCAATAGAGAAAGCTCCCCCTTACTACTTGAATTGTTACAATATATGATATATTACCTCCCCTTTAATATATGTGTAACCTTAAAAGATAATTTGCATATCAAATGGACAAAATCATATATGTGTTGCATTAAAAAAATTACTTGTAATGCAAATAAGCATAAGCATATAAGATTAAAAGAAAAACTTTATGTAACACTAAAAAAGGAAAGACTTTACTGAACATCTAAGAAACATAACACATAATGCTTATAATGATAACACACACTACAATCTTCTCCCCCTTTGTCAAAGAGCAAAAAGAGGGAAGAGACTTACACAAAGACAATAAAGATTTAGTCCAAATAAAGGATAAAAAAACCTAAACAATGACAAAGCAAACCTAAACAAGCTAAAAATACTAAAGATAAACAAAAAGTAAACAAGGAATTAGGCATCATTGCCATTATAAGGATCTTGAGAGGAAGAAGGTGGAGGAGGAGGCCATGAACATTGAATGTTATAATAGGTATGAAGTTGATGGATGTCATATTCCATATGGTCCATCCGATGCTTAAATCGATCAAGCGTTATATCCACTTGATCAAATCTATTGTTGAAGTTAGATTCAACAATAGATAGGTAATCAAAGAAGCCTCTAACCAAGTGGCTTCATCATCAATAGTTTGAGAAGTAGAGGGTCCTCTTGCCCTTTTCCTTTGTGCTTAAGAAGGAATTTGTTCTTGAGTAGTTTCTTCTCCAAGGCCAACTTCTTCAAGGCCTAGATTACCAAATTGCTCAATATCCTCCAAATTTTGAGCAAGGTCTTCATCAACTTCTTCTCCCTATTCATCCTTCCAAAGCAACACTTCCCCAACCTTTTTGAATTGTCTAGAGTTCTTCAAAAGCTTTTCATCAAGGAGAGAAGGAGGAGCAGAAGCAAGATTATTGGTATTGATCCCAAAATATGTGGTAATTTTTGTGATAATGCCACCAATACAAAGGCTCCCACTCACACTATCACTAGCCAACCATAATCGCCATTAAAGCCACCTTCCTAACTCCACATCCACATTCTCAACAAGGCAATGAATCAAGAACAAATCATTAAAAGATATTGCCTCATTACCAAGCCCCTAGAATAAAAGAGTAGGTAATGAACTTATGAATATACCATAATACTTTAGAGGAGAAGAACGAGGATTTGGTATGACCCATAATAAAGGAACTTGCATTAGGTTTAGCATGCTAAAAATTGTGAGGGGACCAAATTGTGTTTGGAGAGTTAAGACCCCCTTATTTGAAACCAAAGATAGAATCAAATTGTTGAGAAGTTAAAAAGCGATCTTTACCCCCCAACCTAAATCTTATGTTATTCAAAGGGTTATGATCATCAATAAATTGAACCCTAAGACAAAAGGTGGAAAGGAATTCAACTACAAGAGAGGGACAAGTAAGAAGTGGTTCAAAGGCAAAGTTATATATACTAACCCTTTCAAGTAAGTCTTTCGCTTCATTATAGCAACCCATTTTCTCTAGTGTGGCTTGAGACATATATCTTGAGGGAATTATGGTTCTCTTACCAAATTGAGTCATTCTTTACCTCACTTGAGTGGAAGAGTAGGACATATAAGGGGTCTTATTTAGGTGATCCTTGGTGGCCCTCCTTAATGAGGAAGAAGGCACTTCTTGTTGGGTGGATTTCTTAAGAGCCATGGTTGAGTGCAAATGGGATGGAGAGTGAAGAAAAATAATAACAATAAGAAGCAAAGGAAAATTTATGAATGGAGATACTAAGGAAGAGAGAAAAATAGCCAAAAAAGAATTAAGAATAAGAGGATTGAAGAGTGATTGAAAGAGGGGATGTATGGGAGTATAAATAGGGAAGAAATAGAGTAAAAACACTTAAATTTGAGTCAAAAACTTACATGAAATATGCAGGTGACTGTTTGGAATTGAAGAGTGCGATTGGGAGTTATAATTTCAATAAAAGTGCAACTCTTCGTCTGTTAGGATGCTCCTCATAAGCACCTTACGATCGTGAGCATCGCTCGTGAGGGGCTTTGGCCACTGACGAGGTGTGACTCACAAGCAGTTGCAGCTTTTGCAATGGCTCGTGATGAAAATGCTGACAACTCCCTGAACTTTTGAAATATTTTCAATCACATCCAAAACACTTAACAATTTAGTCCTTATGTACTTGATTGACACTAATTTAAAGCAAATAAAGAGCAAATTAAATGCAAATTAAAACCAAGTAGAAAAATGATTTAAAGAAAATTTCACATTGGCAACCCTTTTTGAAAAACTTTATCATGAGTTGCAAGCACAATAAGATTCAAAAGCGACATTTTTTAGAGTAATTAATCAATACAAATAAAAAAATTAATTATAAAACAAGAATAACAAGAATAGCTAAATGAACATATTTGCACTTATGATAGCAAGTTCAAGAGGGCTCGACCACTATCTCAAGCACTTCAACACATAAAATGAGAAAAGAAATCAAGTTAAGCTAGCACCATTTAACATGCCAAGCTTATGTTTAATAAACTTCATTATGTCCTCACTAAGTGGCTTAGTAAAGATATCCGCTAGTTGGTGATTTGTATCAACAAATTTAAGATGAATATCACCATTTTGCACATGATCATGTAAGAAATGATGTCTAATGTCTATATGCTTCTTGAATGTTGAATGGGATTTTTGCTAAGGTTTATAGCACTTGTATTGTCATATTTAATTGGAATGTGATCAATATCAATGCCATAGTCTATTAGTTATTGTTTTTACTACAAGACTTATGAGTAACAATAACTTGCCATCACATATTCATCTTTCGTAGTGGACAAGACAACTGAGACTTGCTTTTTACTAAACCAAGAGTGTTATGGAGCAGCCTACACACCATGAAGATGGGCATGATCAAGAAGGCAAGGATCAAGTGGAAGAAGTTTCTAGTCTGATTAGCATGCCTCAAGGACCTATAACAAGGTCTAAACCTAAGAAGCTTCAACAAGCCTTAATCCATCATCTACAAAGCTTAGTGAGTTTGGCTAGCAAAGGTTTACAAGGACATCAAAACTTTGGAACAAATGCAAATCAAGTTCAATACAACTTAATTCAAGTCCAAGTTACTAATGGGTTTAATTAAGTGTGTAATGGGCCACATTTGTTTTAATTAAGTGAGTAATGGGCCACATTTGTTATAGGCTGGTAAGATATGCATGGGATAGTTATTTAAGCATTGTTATTTGGGTTTTATTTTGTTAATTATGGGCTGGACGAATTT
>CATIWK010439438.1:0-12515 GCA_949634005.1 Mallotus japonicus
ATCAACAGCAGCATGCCCTACAGGACAGGGCAACCAATGTTCGAAGATATGTACGATTGCCTCGTAAGTGTTGGCAATGAACAGTTGAACATATGTTTTACATTGATTCTGTCCGACTCCAGCAAGTCAGCTACGTACATTTATTTCTTACTATTACTGATAAAACAAGAAAGCTAATAAACGAGTAAAATGGCATAACCATGCAGTGCAACAATCAAGCATTTAAATTAAAGAAAACTTTAACCGCCAATAAATTGCCAATAGCCTTTCTGTGTCAAACCTTCCTTTTGAAATGGTTTGGATGATTTTGCCCTCTTCCTCCTTGGGATCATTCTTCTAATAAGAGCTTCCATATTCACCCTATGTAACCTTCCACCGGAAGCTGTCCAAGCCCTGTTGAGTGAACAGTCTCCAAACCATAGCAGCTCGCTGTTGCTTGTGTAGCTATAGCATTGCAGCTTATGTACAAGGTTGTGAAGCAATGGGACATCACTTGACCAGCACTATCCACCATGTTGATCTCATCGATAACAGCATCAGTGTCAACTTCCAATTAATTTGCTGGTGGAATACTCCAAGCTAACTGCGGCTGTTTCTGCCTTTGTCCATAACTTGATTCATGTGCTCCTTGATACTCAAACAGCAAAAGGGGACTACAGGAGATAATTTGGTCTTCCAAAATTTCTTCCGCTGTTGCTCCCCGGACAGACCATACAAGCGAGCCAAAGAGTTCCACAAATGCTGAGTCTGACTCTATTACGGTATTACTCATAAAGTGAGCGCACCAGCTTATGAAATCACCTCCAAGACATATCAATCCTCAATGGGTTGGCATACCATGCATGTGCATGGTATGGTAACAGATGAGCACATTATCCAACATCTCTTATTCTCCCCACAAATGGCAGTAACACATCCAAATCTACAACTCTCTTCTTGGGATTAGTTTAGGTTTGATCATAACAAACTCACCAAAAGGAAATGTCTCACCTTTGAAAGAATCTGTGCATGCCATATTTTCCGCCGGACACTTGCACATACCTGACATGAACCATAGTTACCCTCACTACCATATTCTGTCTCTACTTGGATCCAAGGTAAGATGCATCTGAAGCTCTGAATCTGTTATCAAATAACAAGAACGAAGATGTTTGTTGATGTTGGAGATCGAGATCCATTGCCTACACCAAAAAAAAAAAAAAGCAGAATAAGCAGCACTCAAAAGAATAGTTTCAATCTGGAAAATAAAAAGAGTATTTAACATAATACCATTTTAAATTTCTGGTTTCCAATACCTGCTTCAACTGGGCATTATTAGTGCAGGACAATGAAAGTATGAATCAAACATACCTGAAGCAATGGAGTTTGCCGAGGTGACTCATGCTGATCAGTATAAAAGTTTGATGGCTGGAGCAAATTAGGATTATCTTGATCATTCATGACTGGATTCTGCTGATGGTACACAGATTGAACTTCCTGATTAGCTTCGAAGTTATACAAGCCCTGCATAATTCACGTATGAGAAAACAAATTAACTGCAAATGTGAACTGAGAAACCAAGGAAGAGGGACCATTCATGCATAGCTGTTACAGAAGGTGAGACATGAATTACCTGCAAAAGAGGGTTTGGTGTTAAGGCCTCTGTTGAAACACATGCTTGTGGGGGACTTGAAACAAAGTTGACTGAATACGGTTCAGTTGGTGGCGAAATTGGAATTTTTTTTGTCTTAAAAGTTTTCTCTTTCGTACTCTCCATTTGATGTCTACTAGGGACATCACTCTCCTTTTCTTTTATTCCTGCCACTCTGTTGCCTTCCTCCTGATCCTCAACTGTTCTCTCATCCAACAAAATCTCTGCATTTTCATTTTTGGAGCCATTTGCAGGAGTGCTGCTTGATGTGATTATTTGAGCTTCGGTTTTGAAAGCTAAAATTTTTTCCATTCCTTCAATTACTTCTTCAAGTTTTCTTGAAACAAACTGAAATGCTTCTTCTGACTCAGCAGCTCTAGCTGATATTGTAAGTATTCTGCAGCACAAATCCTTGTAACGGCTAGCTGCAACCAGCTTGGGATTTTCTTGTGAAATGAAGTTACCACTCTCTCTAATCATTCCAATCCTTGCATCCTTTGTCCATCTCTTCAATATATATCGTGAAGGGACCACCTTTATATTCCTAGTATCGAGTACTTTCAGAGCATGGCTGCAAAAAAATCCAACATTTTCAAATTTCATGCAACTACAAATGACTGTTTCATCTGAAGGATTGAATGTGACAGCGTATTCATAACTTCTACCAAACGTCTTCACTTTGTACTCTATCACAAGTCCATTCTCACTACACTGGCCAACAACAAAATTTAAACATTTCTCATATTCTCTCTGAAATAATTCAAATGCCTTCGGTGTGTAAATTTCACTTGCATGCTTCAACAAAACTATATTCCCTATTAACCTTGGCATGCATCTATCCATCTCATCATTAGCTTGTTGTTCTTTAAAGCGTTGCTCATCTACCATCCTCTCAAAAACCTTGAAAAACTGAAGCATATCTTGGTCAGACTTTAAGTGATTTCTCAAGTTATTGCATAAATCTTCAGCTATATGAGAGCCTTTTGCATCAATAAAAAATGTGTTCCCACCATATATAATGGCCCATTTCTCCTTTTCTCTGATCATCCATCTTAGCCACTCATTTTTCTCAAGACCATGTTTGTCCAGCAAAGCCTTCCAGGCTTGGATGAAATCCTCCTCATCACTGTGATCATAGATACAGCTTCTAAATTCACTGGAAAAGGATTCATTATGCTTCAATGCATGGCTAAGATGATTAAGGGCATTCTGGTACATCTGCCGAACACAGATACGATGATTTGTTTCTGGCAAGACAGAATTAACTGCTTCAACAATTACAGTGTCTTGATTTGTGAGAATAACTTTTGGCTTCTTACCAAACATTGCCTCTAAAAATGTACTAAATAGCCACTTGAGTGATTCAACAGTGTCATCAAATAGAAGTGCAGCAGCAAAGACTATAGGTTGATTGTGATGATTCACTCCTATAAACTGCACAAATGGCTGAAGATCTTTATTTGTTTGGCAAGTTGTGTCCAAACAAACGACATCACCAAAATGCTCATAGTCTGCTACCATTTTATCATCAGCCCAAAAAATGTTGCTAATCTTGTCATCCATATCAACCTGAATCGCATGAAAGAATGCTGGATTTTCAAAGTGCTGCCTCTGAAAATAACGTAATAAGCGTCCTGCTTCTCCTCTTTTCATATCTCTCATCCTCTCAGAACGTAGGTAGTTATCAAAGCCCATGGCCAGATAATCAAGAGATTCACCTAATTCAAATCGCTTGTTCATCAATTCAAAATCAACATTTCGTTGTGTTTCTAAATTGCTTGAAAAGTCTGCTTCAACAGCCTGAGCAACACACAGTTCCTTCCGTAATGGCAATATTTGAGGACTATTTGGGTTTATATTGTCATGATTGTGCTCTGGTTCAAAATGTGTCACTCGGTACTTGCCATCTGATTGACGTGTGATGATCATATGCGCCAAGCAACCAGTTCTAGTTTCCTTTCTGTGCTTTTTCACATTAATATCCCTCTTATCTTTCCGCCGGTAACCTTCCTTGGAGCAAGTATACTTTCTAGATACCACTAGGCCATGTACCTTACTCCTATTTACCCAATCCTTTCTTACACTGAAGCCAACCAATCTGGCATACTTGTTATAGAAACTATATGCATGATCATCCGATTCAAATTCTGTACCAACTTTTAGTACCCCATATGTATCAGAATCATGTTTGGAAGACGAAGCATATTGAGTTCCACTAAGCTGGGCCACATTTGGACAGCAACAATCCTGATCTACATTTAAATCTAACTGATCTGACACTTGAACTCCGACATCCATGTCTTCATCATCACAATGGCTACCCAATTCATCCTCATCTCTACTCATTTTTCCTTCACTCAAAGAGAAAGTCATAGACATAAGTTCAACTAAATATCACATCAAAAGGCGCCAGTGCCAAACTTCATGACACGGAATGCATTACAATAATACAACGAGCATAAAATCATTAAAAAAAAAGAAAGAGAGAAATTGATACAGCGAATAAATCACGAAATTTCAATTCTATGAGAAGTTAAGGCTATATCTTTCACCTTTATAGCTCAAATTCATAATTGTGCTTATACTCAGTCCTCAAAGAGGAATTCATAGAATCGGAGCAGACAAGAGAAGTGCATTTTATCATAAAGTCCTTCAAATTGAGAAAGAGACTCAGAGGAAGAGAGAGTGTTACCTGCGATGTTAGGTTTTTAGCTCAGAGCTTCAAACTCAGTGACGAAGAACGACACAGAAAAGAGGGCTGTTGGAGGCAAACTGATCGGCTGCGATTCTCAATTCTCAACTCTCAACTGCATGCAAACAAGCAGCCGAGTCTCTCAATTGAATTTGAACTGGAAAGGTGAAATGAAGAGGACATGCATAATTCTGAAAGTGCTGTGGGTGTTTCTCTAATTAGATAAAACTACTGCAATCTCATTGCAATTTTTAGAAATTTAATTTTTGTTTTTTTTCCCTACTGGCTACTGCACTGTACAGATAGAGAAACGACACGACGTCCTGTTTCCAGCTGTTAAGACGGTATGTATGATACGACACCGTATATATCCGTCTACCTATAACTCTAATCAGGAAGAAGTGAATGATATTTAAAGCCGAAAAAACAGAATAGGCATAGGGTTTTTGCTTCTCTAACTGTTGTGAGGTTTAGGGCTTTGGTCGCAGAGCGTGAGATCCTTGTGTTCAACGATCAACCATGGCGGACGATGACTACAATGATGTGGATATGGGGTTCTCTCTCACACTCTCTCACTCTGTTTAACGCAGCTTAGGATTTTATGGGTTTTTTTTAACGTTCTGAAAAATAATGGATAAATACCCCCAAACTGGTGCAATTTATCTGATTGAAGCTTGGTTTATTCCTAAAAAATCAAAATTAAAACCACTTTGATTTTGCTTTAACGTTTCTTAATTTTTCTTTTTAAATTTTCTGACCTGAAAATGATTTGAGAACCAAAAAAAATTGTTATGCTTTTTAATTTTTGTATTGTTTCTTATTTTATGCCGCTGTTATGGTTATTTATTCTTATTATTTTTATGTTCTGAATTCCCTGCTTTGTTGCGGCAGATATGAGGATGAGCCACCGGAGCCTGAGATTGAAGTAAACAAGTTTCATTACTATTTGGTTTCGCTAATATAGTTTTTTTTTTTTTTCACTACTGATTCCTCGTTATCTTTAATTGTATTGCACAGGAAGGAGCAGAGGAGGATATTGATAACAATAACAATGAAGATATTCCTGAAAACCCTATTGAAACTGAGGATAAGGAAGAACAGGCACCAGTGGAGCGGCCGCGGAAAACATCTAAATATATGACCAAATATGAGCGTGCTAGAATTTTAGGAACGCGTGCTCTGCAGATCAGGTTTCTGTCCCTTTCTTTCTTTTATGCTTTAAAACCTCAGAATTATCTTTGATCAAGTTCAATTGATGGTTCCTTCTTGGCTTTGCAGCATGAATGCGCCGGTAATGGTTGAGTTGGAGGGTGAGACAGATCCACTTGAGGTAAAGATTGTTTGAGAATATGTGAGATTTGTCAGTTGTGTATACTGTTTCTTGCGAAAATGTGAAAAACATGCTGTGAACAGCCACTACTTTTATGAATGTTCTGCTTTTATTTTAGTTATCAGGTATTCAAAATTGCTGGCTGATTATCACATTACATATTGCACGTGCTGTATCCTCATGTACATAGTATAAGAGTATTCCTGTAGGTAAACCATTCTTTAACAGAGAAACTTCAAAGCCTATGAGAGGAAAATTTGCAGCCACAAATGCCACTTAAGAAAAGAATTGCCTCTAACTAGATCCATGTTAATTTGGACACTTCCTTCTGATGGCTGTAGAGCAATTCATAAATTTAATTCTAAGATCATCACTGTTGTGATGAATGAAATATAGTGCAAAATGTGATCTAATTAGCCATCTGCAATCATCTGCATATACTTCCAGTCTCTCTATTAAGCTGGCATATCAGTGTTGAATTATGTTGGTTTCATTTTTGCACTGCCTTTTCTTCTATTGCATTTTGAGGAACATCAATTTTTTTTTTGATGCTTCCATCCTGGCATTTTGAAATGTAAGAGCATAGTTTTCATTTTAGCTTTTCCTTTTTCCATTGAAATGATTGATTGGCATCATTTTATGTCTCATTTCTTTTTTTGTCTAGATTGCTATGAAGGAACTTCGGGAGCGAAAAATACCTTTTACCATTCGTCGCTACCTCCCTGATGGAAGGTGAGATTTTTAGTTTTCAACTATCATCCTCATTTTAGTTCGGAACATGGCCCCTGTATGGTTGAATGTGAAGTATTTATCTTGAATCTGTTTTTCTTTGAAGTGTCTATTAATTTTTATTTTTTCGTCATGAATGTGGAACTTTGCAGTTATGAGGACTGGGGAGTAGACGAATTGATTGTGGAAGACTCCTGGAAGAGGCAAGTGGGAGGTGATTGATCCACATGCATTTTGGTGAATGCAGTTTTTCATGTCATCATAATGCAAGATGACTTCCAAAGTATTGTATGATGTTATCAGCTTAATTCTAATACGATCCCTTAAAGTGCTGCATTATCAGTTAAGCATGGACAAATATGGCATTTGGATGTATAGTGATTTATGGTAAGTTCCCTGGACTGGGACATACTGTTGCTGATGTAGTGGTTAGTGCTGAACTTGAGATCTTAACGACTATTCTGAATCAGATTTACTTGTGTGCTGGGAACCTGGAATTTCTTAACAAATGAGGTGCTGTTAAATTTTAATAAAGCAGGACTGAGACAGTACATTATTTTAGCAAGGTAGGGGCATTAAGTTACAGCTTGCATCTGAAATTATATGAGATTTTAAATTACTAGAAACAAAGTACCAGAAAGTAAATGGTCTTATAAATGGAAATAAAACGACGTGGGGAGGTCATTTCTATTAGTTATAGGTGAGGATGAAATCAGTTTGCGGTAAGAACTTCTATTTGATTACTCTAACCGCCATTGGTTGCTGGCAAGCTTTAAATTTTCGTGCTATCCATAGTTATCATGTTGGTATAAATACTTACAAGGCATGAGCGTGCGAAACTTTCATATGAAGCGGCCTTTCTTATGGTTCATTTCTACTACTAACGTAGGAAATATCGACAAATATTACTTGCCGCAATTTTTGTGAATGTCCTGGTGTGCTAAACTTTATAGTGTTCGGCTTGATTCTTGAAGCATAAAGTATTTGTTTTATGCATGTACCATACAAGTTGCTGAGCGGTACTTGTTAATGTGTTGTACTGTCGTGCTACCTATTTTCTGCATGATCACATAATATGATTAAAAAGAAAAGCATTAATCCCGTAGAAAGGCAGAAAAAAATTCAATTCCAACGGAAGAAAGAAACAAATAAACGATAAAAGAAGAAAAAGAAAACATTCAGGGTAAGCATGGGAATTGCCAGTTAAAAAATGAAGGTTTTTATCACTTTGCACCTTTGTGTGCGGTAGCGAATATGGTAGATTCCATGTGAATCCCATCCCACTATAATTCAACAGTCGCCGAACATCACAAAAGGAAGCAAGATAATTAAGAAAATGCCAACACCATAACTTCGTTCTTTCGTTGTAAAATATCCTCGCAAATAGCAAGCAAGAAAATGTCCAACGCCAATCATATGTAGAATACAATATCTTGTTGGTTTTTACTAAGCCCAAAGTGATGTTGAAGTGTTCAATCCGTGCAGTTAACAGCACTTCTGTTGACGTCTCCGCACCCATTTAATCAGCTTCAACCATGAACTGAGTAGTTTGTGCTCCTTCTATGGTGGTATACTATAAATTATTGCCATTCTTATAATGTCCATCAATCACAAAAATAGAATCAGAAGCATGGTTTTTGTAGCAGTAATCGCTTTAAGCTTAGTCTTGTGCCTTGCTCATTGGGTCTATGCTAAGAAAAGCAACCCCAATGGAAAACTCCCACCTGGTTCAATGGGTTTGCCAATCATTGGAGAGACCATCCAATTCTTTACTCCCTACAACAAGCGTGATATTCCTCCTTTTATCAGAAAAAGAATGGAAAGGTAAATATATACATACACACATATCTATATACATACGTATAGACTTACTAACAACAACTATGATTTTCGTACGTATTATAGGTATGGTTCTCTGTTTAGAACAAGTTTAGTTGGCTATCGAGTTGTGGTTTCCACAGATCCTGAGGTGAATCATTTTATTTTCGATCAAGAAGGGAAGTCATTCGAATCTTGGTACGTGGACAGCTTCACGAAAATTTGTGGAAAAGATAATTTCTTCTTTCGCCAAGGTTACATACATAAGTATGTCAGGAACTTGACATTGAACTTTGTCGGTAGTCAAAGCCTGAAAGAAAGATTTCTACCACAAGTTGACAACTTGACCTGCAAACATTTGGAATTCTGGTCGACCAGGGCGCAGTGGAATTAAAAGAAGCCCTTTCAACAGTAAATTACTTATGTCTTTTCTAAATAAGGGCTTGGATAGTGATTCTTTTTTTTTTTTTTTCCTAACAAATAGTAAGCACAATCAGTAAAAAGTTGCTTTTTTGTGGCTTGTTGATCACATGGCCCGAAAGCAGCCTAGGGTAAAAGCGTATGAACTTTAATGGCAACACTTGTTTTTGTGGTTTCTGTTTCTTTTTGGCAGATGATTTTTAATTTTAGTGCGGAAAAGCTATTTGGTTCCAGTGAAAAAAATTTATCAAAGTTGAGAAAATCCTATGTTGCTTTTCTAGATGGTTTGATCTCATTTCCACTGAATATTCCTGGAACTGCTTACTGGAAATGCTTACAGGTTTCTTTTGGACCATTTCCTTTCATTTAAATCTCTAGTAATGAACCAGTACTGAATTCTTCCTGGTGAAAAATTTCTAGGGACGAAAAGAAGCAATGGGGATTTTAAAGACTATGCTGGAAGAAAGGCGTGCAGCACCCAATACCCAAAAGAAAGATTTTCTTGATGTGATGCTAGAAGAAACTGACAAAGATGAAAGAGCACTAACAGAGAAAATGGCTTTGGATTTACTATTTATACTTCCTTTTGCATTCTTTGAGTCCACCTCCTCGGCTATGGTAATAGCAGTGCAATACCTTTATGAGAACCCTGCAGCACTTGAAGAATTAACTGTGAGCAATTAAATTCGTCAGAATTCGTCAATTTTGGTGTGTCTGTGTGTATTGTTCATGAATAATATTCTGTTATCAATATTGTTATGATTTGCCACCACCAGAAAGAACATGAAGCCATTTTAAGCAAGCGAAAAAATAATGAATCTGGAATCGCTTGGGAAGAATACAGGTCTATGACGTTTACACATATGGTGAGCCCTGAAATGTTTAAATCCATACCAAATAATTGTTTTAACAGCCTGAATTTATTTCATATGTGGCATTACTTCAGGTAATCAATGAAACAACTAGGCTAGCAAATATTGTCCCAGGAATTTTCAGGAAGGCTGTCAAAGACGTCCAAATAAAAGGCAGGTTTTCATATATCACTCCCTAACCAACTCTTTTATGAAAATTGTACCTTGTACCTTTTATTATTGTTGTTGTTGTTTCCTGCCTTCTATAATATAATACACGGACACTTTAATTAGCGCGTGTCTTTCTGTGTTCGTATACTTGTTTTTTCGTGTCCGTACCACCTAACACTTCAGTTTAAAAAATAGACACTTTAATTAGAAGTTGTTTCTCTGTGTATCTGTGTCTCCATATCCATGTCCATACTACCTAGCATCCCATCAAAATCTCCTGAGCAAGATTACAGGAGCTAAAGCATATGGGTCCATGCAGGATATACAATTCCAGCAGGGTGGATAGTTATGGTATGTCCAATCACTGTTCATTTGAACCCTGTGAAAAATAATGATCCCTTGGCATTCAATCCGTGGAGATGGCAGGTAATTAAGCCACTTGGTTACTCTTTCGTAATTAATTAAGTGATTATTGTTAATTAATTAATTAAAAAAACACGCAGGGGGAAGAACTGCACGCAGGATCAAAGAATTATATGGCATTTGGAGGAGGAGTGCGACTTTGTGCCGGAGCTGATTTTGTTAAACTGCAAATGGCCATTTTTCTCCACCATTTGGTCACAAAATATAGGTTGGTATATATAGCTCCATTTTTTTTTTTTTTTTTTTTTTAATGGTTCGTCTCAATGTTTCTCCTTCATACTAATTACCAATGAATTAATATTAATACTGTAATTTAGGTGGACTGTTATGAAGGGTTATGTCCTGAAGAAGCCGGGCTTGGTATTTCCTGATGGTTTCCATATCCAACTCCATAAGAGAAATTAAATTTTTTCAGACTTTATAAACATATCGAAACATTTTTAATAAAAGATGGAAATATTTTATCACAATAATGAAATTTATCTTTCATGCAAGCCACAGCTATTTAAAGTTCAGAATTCTAACTAATTTAGTTTAATTCAAATAGAACTATAAGAGTAACAAAAATCTTTTTATAACTAATTGAATATTTATATATACAACATTATTCAAACTCGAAAAGTTGATAATAGCCCCTATCAACAAATCGAACTACTATTGACAGCAATGAAATTTATCATGATGAAAAAAAAAATCCCTTCAAACCATTCAATTTTCACACCTACTCCACTAATTCTTAATAATTAATTAACTTCTTCTTATGAGTACAAATCATCTGGTATTCGATATCCCGTAGGATCCAACTAATTCATATTCAACTTGAAAAGAACCCCGAATGGTAGTAAAGGTCTACCTCAAGAGTTTTAAAGTAGTTACATATTTAAGGTTCAAATCTAAGATCTCTAGTTAAACTAGAAGAGTCCACCGCCAACTCGTGATAATAGCGAGCACATGATACACGAGCATAGGCCATAAAGCAGTATGAACTTGCCAGAGGCCTGATATGAAGTCAAAGTATAGTAGTTTGTTGAATTTTTGGTAGGATATCTTCCGGGGAATGGAAGATATGATAACAAAGCATCAACAAATCGGAACTATTCCTCATGACCCTTCCATTTGTATAATAATTTTTTTAGGACCATAAAAATTAAGATATTGGTACTGGAGTAGGAATCATATGCTCCATTAATTCTATAGCTGGTTTAGGGGGAACAAAAAAAACTCAAGTATCAGTCCCAACAAAAATTGCTAATTACACATTGCACATGCAATGTTTTGGCATGTGGACAAATATTCGTAGTAATATATATTTATCTTATGGCCTATTTCAACGCAAAAGGGAGAGACTAAAATTGTGAGTAAATGTGTATATCATTTGATATACAATGCAATTTCAAGAAAATATTATTGCCTATGTTTGGTACGTAACAAGAGCCACAAATATCTATAATATCTATTTCTATAATATAAATATAAATGTATGAAGGGGAGGGGATAGACAAAATTACAGAAAAATCTTCTTTTATTATTATATAAACATTGGATAATTTAGTCATTTACTAATAAAAATTAAAATATAATTCTAATTCAATTAAAAGAATATTTCCTATTATAATTAGGTTACCTTCTATTTTATCTCTTATAAAAATTATATTAATTAAAATGTAATTTTAATTCAATTGAAAGTATGTTTCATATTTTAATTAGGTTAATTTCTATTTTATCTCTGATAAAAATTAAATTAGTTAAAATTTTAATAGTAATTTTGTTAAAAAAATATTTTTTTTTCTATTTTAATTAGGTCTACTTATATTTTATCTACTATAAATCAAATTAAATAACATAATTGTATAAGTAATATGAAATTAAATTTAATAAGTAAATAATTAAAATCAAAATTAATAAAAAATTAATAAATTAATAAAAAAAATCAAATTTAATAAATTTTTATAAAATAATTAATTATCAAAAATATTAACATAACAAATTTTTAAAGATTGTTGTCTTTAAATAGAAAATTCATAAAGAATGTAATAAATTATTATATTATAACTCTCTCAGGTTAGTAAAATTAGATTATGATTTAGATAAAAATATTGAAAGAGTGTTGTATAATTATTTAAATAGAAAATTTATTAAAAATTTTATCTATAATCATCTTTTAAAAAATAGAGTATATAATTTGTTTAATAGTAGTATTTCTGTAAAAAAAAAAAGTAGTATAATTATTATTTTTTGATATTTTTATAAAATTAATAAAAAAAGATTTAAAATTAAATTAATTAATCTTTTATTTATTAGTCAAAATTAAAAAAAAATTACATTAAATAACTTTTTAAGTGAATAAAAAGTATTAAAATCAAAGATATTGAAGAAATAAAGTGTCACTATTTAAATAAAAAATTTACTAAAATTATAATAAATTATGAATTTAATGAAGTTGTAATATTC
>CATIWK010439581.1:0-31332 GCA_949634005.1 Mallotus japonicus
AGGTCACATAATTCAAGTAGTAACAAAGCTCAATCAAAGTAATTCTTACACCTTATTTCAGAATCATAAAACATCATTCAAATCCTTATTTTATTTCTGGAATAAAGAGGTTTTAAGGGCTTGAATAACTACTCACAAACAGCTTTCAAAACAAGCACAACTTGATCACTGATTTGCTTAATTCGGACCAGCACTTTCCTTTCCTTTTCCAGCACCTAAATCATGCAAATTTCATTTAAAATTCATCAATATAACATTATCACATACTGTCCTAAACATGCAGCCCCAAATGATATGCAAAATATGCAAGTTAACTTAACTTTAGAAATCAACCTTATTAACTCTTAAAGGGCTGTTCGCAGACCAAAATTAGAAAGATTACCCAAACTTGTAGGGAACGAATCTAAAGCTCAAATTTAAATCAGTCTTAAATTTATATGTATTCTACATGCCTTTAAAATTTCGATTCAATTGGACAACCATAGAGTGAGATATAGGCACTTGAACACAACCAGGTCAACATGCACGAACAGACTAAGCACTAAAATATTTCTCAATTTCAGACTAACTTATAGACTGAATTAGGTCAAACTCAAAGAATAAAAGTTTTAGAGGACTCTTTTAAGTTTTCAAATAATCAAAGAACACTAAATTTGAAGATCTATGGCTCAAGATATGATTAAATCAATAAGACTAAAAATCAGGTGCTTAAAACCCGAGAACAGCTGTATATGAACCCTAATCTAAATCAATCAAAACAATCAAAATACTTACCAAATTAATTACCCCAGCTCTTATGGATGATGAATAATGGTCTGAAATGATTTTAATTCCTCAAAATCAGCTTGCAAATTGATCTCCACTTGAAGAATTAAGAAACTCTTTAGCTCTCTCTTTCTTTCTAAGCTTTTCTTTCCTTTTTCTTAACAACTAAGGCTGCTCTCTCTCTCTCTTTAAAGCCACGAATTTATCCTTACAAGAGAGTAAAAGAGGTTTCTAGACTTCACTTTAGGACAAATAGAAGGAAAAGTACTCCTTTGGCCCTTAATGAAATGGCTAGAATCACCTATTAAGCCTCAAGCTTCCAATTGTTCACTTAAGGACAATTACTTGTTTCAATTAGGTCCAAATCATCCTAAACTTTTTAATTCTCACTCTTTATTTTATTTTTATTCCTAATCCCTATTATTCTCAAAATTTTACTCATTTTGAGTTACATCAAAATTCAAAAATTCTTACTCTATGATCGAGTACAAATCACGGTTAACCCGATACACTTACTTGACTACAAATACTTACTTATACTTGAATTCTACCAACATAAATATAAATGCAATGTATTATGAATGCAATTATACCTATAATTGGGGTACAGATGTGACATTACGAGGGAAAAAAAACTTAAGGGTCATTTGTTTGGTAAAAAATAAGGGTGGAATCAAAATCGTAATGGACGATTCTGATTTCTAGTGTTTGGTTAGATAAAATTAATATGGGAATGTAATTTCTTCATCAATGGGAATCATCATTGCCCTCTTATTTTTAAGAAATGACATTTGATTTTCTTGGAAATCAAGTCAAATTAATTATAAATTGGTCTAATATTTAAATATTAACATTTATTTTTTTAAAATTTATTAATAAAATATTAATCAAAATATGCATTAAATGTTTGAATAAAAAATATTTTCAAAAATAAATAATTTTATAATTTTTTAAAAATTATAATAATATTTTTATAAATAAATATTTTAAAATTATTTTATAATACATAATTATAATATTAATTTTTAATCTATAAAAATAATTATAATGTTAATTTCTTATATATAAAAAATAATTACAAAAATATTTTTTCATTAAAGAAATTTTAGTTGTTAAATGATATTTAATTCTCATTTACATTATCATTTCCTAGTGAACCAAATACTTTTTCCAAATTTTCATTCATTTTTCCCTTTCTTTCTATTCCGATTCCGACTCTAGAGTACGAATCAAACACTCTTTAAATTTTAAATGAAAAAGTACAAGAGGCAATTTTGTAAAATATTCAATAAAGTTTTAATATTTCTCATTAATTAAATTATTACTAAATGCCCCATCTCATAAAATATAATAAGTTTGTTAGATTTTTAATAAAAATATACCATAAATTTTTTTATGCATTCCATTTTCTTGTTTTATTTATTATTTTTTAGAAAAATATTTTTATTTTAATTTATCTCACTTCAAGAATTTTTAAAATATATTAAATCTTTCTATCAAATTTATTTTTATTCATGTTCAATTGACACTTGATTAAATTATATTAATACTTTGTTTTAATGAAATTAGTACACTAAATATTTAAAAAATAATTGTGACATATGTGTGGGTATATATGTGTGTGTGAAACTTCTTATAAATCCTTTATCATCAAATTTAATAAAAAATTTTAAAATTCAAAATTTTTTATATTGATTATTATAGGAGCAACTATTATTTTGTCAAAAATAACAAATATTTGAGTGTTCAATTGTAAAATTTTACATGTAAAATCAATAAATTTTCTATTTTTCTTAAAAAATTTATAAAAATTTTCATTTAAAATACACATAATCGACTCTATTTAAAACATTCTGATTCTATTACATCTAAAACATCTATAAAAAATTATGTTTTCTATATTATATAAAATATTTTTCTTTTATTCAACTAATTTTTTTTATTTTCTATTTAACATAAAAATAAAGAATTTTTAACTTTTCAACAATTTTTTATTTTTATCTTATTTTATTTATTCAATTATTATTATTACCATGCATGCTAAATATATATATATATACTCTTAATAGAAAATAATTAAATAAAATTTATAACGATAAATTTTTAAATTCTTATTCTATAATTAATTAATTTGTAATAAAACTTTTGTATAATATGTTATTATGTTAGGTTATTATTTTATTAATATTTTATTCTTAAATTAATATTTTTTAATTTATTTTTATTTTTAAATTAATATTTTTAAAATTAGTTAAAATTCGAATCAGTATATAAAAAAATAAAAATGTAATATGTCAATCTATAAAAATTAAAGTGCAGGAGGTAAATTAAGAAAAAATAAAAGTGCAAAAAGTTAAATATGAATTAAACCTAGATTTTATTTAAATAAAATTAAAATTATTAAATTAATTGTTATTTAATTACAATGATTGATTATATTTGAGTATTAATACCCATAATATGCTTCCATCGCTATAATTAAATAAGCATTAATACATGAAGAATAACTCCTAAAATACATGTTTTTGTATTAAAGTAAAATCTTCTGAAAAGAAAATAAAATGCAGATCAGATCGGTTACTTTTGCTTCCAATTTCAACTGAAAACTACAGATTCTGCTGTTTGTTTCCACTCTTTATATTTACCTCTTCTCTTACGCGTCGAGATCTTTAGCAAATCAACTGCAACTCATATTCAATGGCGTCCACCAGTAAAGTGAAGGCATCTGGAGGGGAGGACGAAGAAGAAGAGGTTTGTTTATAAAAATTCAATTTTTTTTTTCAATTACGTTCAATTTTTTATGCTGATTAAATTATTTGATTTCCGATTTGTCAGCTCGAACGATTTGATGATTTTACGCTCGCATCTTCTTGGGAAAGGTATGTACAGTAATTCTGTTTTGTTAATTTCGATACTGTATATATCATTTTCTTATGTTAGCAAAGTTTTGAATTGTGTTCTTACTTTTTTTTTTAATATTGAATAGGTTTATATCAGAAATAGAGGCAATTTGTCGGCAGTGGTTAGCTGATGGTCCAAAGAATTTATTGGTATGCCAATCTTCATTGTGTTTATCTGCATTATTTGCTTACCTGAATTGACATGGTTTGGTTTAATATATTGATGGCAAAATGGTTGTTTAATTATTTCGATGAAGCGTGTTTCATGCTTGTGGTACACATTTGTTCTCTGCAGCATTGCGTTTATGCTTAAAAAGGAATCTTGTTTATTTATTTATTTTTGAAAAACTGAAATCTAGCGACTGTATGAACTTTTCAAACATCTGAATTGACCAAATAGAATTGAATTCTTGCAATTATAGACGTTACGAACTAGGAGGTTATGTATTGAATGCTGTGAGTGAAAGTATTTTCTTTTGCTGCGACTTAGCATTGAAACCTTTGTGATGGAAAGTGATATTGTTAATTTTTTTTTATTCATAACCTTGTGATAAGCCCATCCTTATTGAAATAAAGCATAATTTTTTTTTTTGGCTCTTCTTCCAATTATCTTTTACAGATTTTCTTTCTTATAATTTGGTTGTAGAAAAAAGGTGCGGTTCAATTGGAGTTTTCTCAGAAGTTATATAAGGTCAAATTTGAGCTGAAATATGCAATGAAAAGCTATAGCATGGATTATTATTTTGAGACAAATAGTGGCGGTACTTGCGACATTTCACCCTAGCAATTTTTCCCTTTTTATGACGGTCGTTTCCAACATTTTATATTTTATTCAACATCTGATTGGCACAGGCAAAACAGCAGACTGGGATTGCACTTTGCATGATTTGCAGTTATGCTTTGGTGTAAAAGAATTTCTGGTACACCTCCACTTATCATTTTTTTACTCATTCTGTAGCACTATCCATTAATTTCGTTGTCCTCACAAACATGTTTGGATCACCAGGTGATTGCTCCTCAAAGTGCCAGTGGTGTGGTTCTTGATGCACCAGAGGCTAGCAAGCTCTTAAGTGCAGTTGCGATTGCTTTGTCAAATTGTTCCAGGTGGGATTTTCCGTTGAATATGTCAATAGTTGGATTTTGGTGGAATGTAGTGGCATATAAGCCTATTAAATAAGAGTTATCAGGTTGATGTCATACTGTATATTCTGTCCTTTCCTATTTAATAAAGTAAATGCTTTTATTATTTTGCTGCAGATTATTTTAACAACACAGACTTGCTGAATCATATCTATAAATAAATTTTTCTGTCCCACACTGAACATGAATTCTAATTTTGTGTTGTTGGAAACTGCAGCTTGTGGCCAGCATTTGTTCCAGTGCACGATCCCTCTCGGAAAGCTTATATTGGAATTCAAAACATGGGAACTGTTTTTACTAGAAGATTTGAAGCTGATCTCATTGGTAGCCAGGTCCCTATAAAGCTTATGCATTTGGAAGGCTTATATGAGTTATTTGTTTCTAAGTTCGTAAGTTTCCTTTCTTTATTACTACAGTAATTTTCATGTGGTTTTTCTTATTTTCATTAGTTTTCCAAGCTTGCAAGTAGTGACTAGCTAAATAATTTATGTTTTTTTATTTGCTATTTGTCTTCCCTAGTTCTTTAACTGCATTTGTTTATATCCTTTTTTTTTTTAATTGAAAATCTTAAAAAAAAAAAAAAAAAGAACCTAGCTAAGTCTTGGAAGAGAGGTGATGTTTCTTCTTTCTAAATCTGAATAACCCTGTCATCTACAAGCTTGTAAAGATAATAATATAGCAGTCACTCTTAGTATCCTGAATTTCCCATTGATGTTTTTATTTATTTGATTATGAAGGCTTACTCCTCAATGGATTATGCAATGCGCCTTTTCAAAGTTCATTTTGCAATGAAATCGACATATAGAACCATTCTCAATGATGATGATGACAGTGACATTCAGAGTCTTGCTGCTGAAACTGAAAACTCCCAAAGAAATCCTGGCGGTGACCCTGACACCCGAAACAGATCACAGTGGGATGATGATTGTCCTTGGAGTGAGTGGTATTCTGCAGAGGACCCAGTAAAAGGTAAACTTACAATCTTATTGCTTATGATTTTCCTTGTTCCATATTTGATGTGGTGTGAATTCTAGACGTTGAAACATACTCCTTGATACATTACATACAGGATTTGAATTAATTTCTACGTGGTCAGAGAAGATAGTTGAAAGCTCCCTTGAAATGGCTGAATTAGAAAATGCTTCACCTCATGAAGCTGAAAATTGGACAGTGCTTCCAATCTTGTCACCAAATCTGTAAGAAATATGACTGAAATACTAATATGCTAGTATGCTTGACATAGCTAGTATCAATCACTTGCCTGATTTTGGTTTAATTTTTATCTTTTTGTCCAATTAATTTAAATCAGAATTTAGGGTTTAAGGGATCCTATTAAAGATAAAAAGAACAAGGTTTGAAGCCTTTCTATGTGTAGGTTATGCATCAGGAATTGAATTTCGATTGCATGGATTTTGTTTTAGAACTATTTGGTGTTTACTTTAATTTTTGGTTATTTGTAATTTATTCTGTTTCTTCAGATAAATTTTTGTCATCTTGAAAATATGATTTGACCAAAGTGGATATTTTTCTGCGCTCAATATCCAAGAGGATAAATATTAGGTGCAGAAATAATGATGGTTTACTTCTGCTTATGATCCTGATGAATATTCCTAGAGTTAAATCTTTCTTTTAGAAAATATTTGATGCATTTGGATCAAGTTCTCCTTGTTGTTATGGGTGGTGAATTTTACTGTTCTTATATTTTGTGAAGAGAAAGTTAGGGTCTCAATATGGGAAACCAGAGAAATTTACCAGGGAATGCAAGTTACATTACTTTTCATCATCTGGTGCTTGAATTTCTTGGATTAGGTTGGGAGATGATTTTTGGATCAAATTGATGTGTTTGTCAAATATTTTAGAAGTCATTTGAAATTACTATTCTTCTGTGAAGGGATAGTTCAGAAGGGAACAGAATTGGATTTGCTTCTCAATTGCGCCTTTTGGTTACTGCATTGGATCTGTCTTTTGCTGCCCAGTTCATGGAAGATTTTGTGTCAGGTTTGAAGTTACTTCATTTTATCTTGCTATTTTGTTTTGTAGATTTCTTTTACTTGATCAGTTGTATATATAGTCTATTAGAGATTCCTAATAGTCGTTTATCCTTGGTTTTTCATCTGTTGCAGCTGAAAACCCAGGTTCAGATAATCTCAAGTCTTCAATGGTTGTACCCCCACCAACAGTAATGGATCGTGTGCTCAAAGATCTTTTTCACGAGGGTATATTTTGCTACTTTTTTCCATCTGGTCCTTACTGAAGTTTCTGAAGTTTTACACATTTTTTAGCTGTCTTTCATGGAAATGATCTACTGTAAAAGTTTCTTCAAAAAGCATGGGAGCTGAAACTATAACCAATGGAAGGCAATACATGTAAATGAAGACATAAATAAAAGAACTGCAAATATTAATGTACAAGTGAAATGGTAAAACAATAACTAAGATTGACATGAGGCAAACAATTTAAGATGATGGACATAGTCACAGCTATGCTAAGGCATATTTATGCTTTGATTTTATATCATAGGTTAATTTCAGAAAACACTTCTAGATTTGGCTAATTCACATTTTATATTTTCCCTATTCGAAATTAATAACTGTGTTATTTGAACTTTTTTTTTAATATAAATCTAGTATTTTACTATTTTCATAATGCATGCCAAAACTATGTTTTTGGACAAATTTTAGGATTGTCAGGTGATAAAGCACATATAAGTTGAAAGACAGTTTTTTTTTAATAGAGTGTTAGTTGACAGCTCTATACCCAGAAAAAAAAAATAATAATAATTTAGTGATTTTTAGTGCCCAACTTTTAATTTTCTTTCTTCCTGAAAAGGAACTGGGTTTGGGTTGTTCCAAATTATATATATAGTTGCTAAGCAATCTATATAGATTTTTAAGTGTGAGGACAAATTCAAATGGTTAAGCAAGGACAATTTTAAGTTTAAGGGAAAACTTGAAATTTGGATGTGGATAAAATGCAAATAATTAACTATAAAACTTTAATTTTGCTATATATGAATTTAAAGGGACTTTTGGGAGCAATGGGAGAAAGTGCCCCCACTCTGAATTCATTTTTGACATCCAACGACATGATTGCCGTGAGCATCAACAAGAATATGTGTTCTTGTTGTACTAAAATAGCGAAAAGGTTAACAACCCTAATGTAGGTGGACTTGGATTAGGAATGCTCGAGTTGGTTGCATTGCAGTAATAGTATCTTTGGGGTTGAAAGAAGATCCATTCATGATAGGATGATCTATGGTAATTGTTGTTCTCATAGGAATTCCCATTTCAAGCAATTCAGTTGTTTGATGACTTCTTAACCACACAACTGCAATCACTCCTTGCTTGCAAATTATTTAAGTAGCAAATTATTTAAGTGTAGAGTTGCAGATTTTGGTATCCTTCAAATATATTTAACTTTTAAACTTTATAATTATTTCCATTGCAGGATCTAAACTCCCAGATTTTACCAAAGGTGAGCATAAGAATTCTAGAGCTGTTAAAGGTGCACCTTTGGAATCTCTTTTTGCACAGTTTTGCATACATTCTCTGTGGATTGGGAACTGCAACATACGTGGTATGTATGAATAGTACTCATGCATTATTTGCTTGAATATGGAGGTTATAAAAATGATAGTATTTGACTAGTACTATAGTTAAATGTGCAGTTGGGTGCTTCATGTTTTATTTTATTCAACTAGGTACAAAACTTTGGTATCTAAACATTAAGGTATCTTGGGAGTAGAACAATACATATTTATGTTGTAAAAGGTAAATATTTGTGATTCTTTTATTTTTAATGATTTTAAATTTTTAAATAATTCAGAAAAGATGAATTTTATTATTTTTCCAAGAAAAAAATACATTAAACAACAAACTCTGGCCACCATTAAAACAAGAGAGAATAAGGAGAAGAAAATTACCTCTCCTAACTAAGATTCCGTGAGTTTAATGGTTGTCCATTCAGGGAACGCTGCTATCTCATTATCTCTAGTTTCTATCTTCAAAAAGTCAAATACGTTTTCAACACAGTGAAAGTGATGTGGAGTTGGTTAACTTAAGCATTGCTAGGGGATGCCTGTGAAAGAAATCAAAAGGGGCTTGGTATTCATAATTGGCAAAGAACAGCTGATTTGGAAGTGGAGGAGAAAGGCTAGAAGGATATATATGTAAATGCGTAGTATAAATTGTCAGGGTTTGAAGAGAGGGAGGAAGGGAGGTAGAGTAGAATGGAATGTTAGTGGTTGTTTTTAATCTTGCTAAGCCGTTGCTGTGGTGTTGCTAGGCTTTTGGTGATGACAAAATGGAATGGATGGTGGCTAACAGCTGTTAGAGAAGAATCTTTTTCTCTCTTTTTTTTTTTTTTCCGAGAAATTAGTTAAAACTTTTTAAAATATTTATTAAATTGGTGAAGTTCTTAACTGGACAAACAATAATTTATTTTGTCTTGTCAACAACATATTATTTTATCTTTAAGATGGCTAAACTAGTCCAAAAAAAAAATATATATATTTTCTGCACTAAATTAAGCAAAATAAAATTTGAAGGGTCCAATTGCATATTTGACTATAGGATAGGGGCTTCCATCTACATTTGATCTCTGAATGATGAAGGCGGGATCTTTATGTCTATATTATTTTTTTTAAGACTTGATTGTGGTTTTCTTTCTGTATATAGCTATTGCTGTGCTCTGGGTAGAGTTTATTCGAGAGGTCTGTTGGTGTTGGGAGGAATCACAGCCATTGCCTAAAATGCCTGCCAGTGGTTCAATTGACCTGTCAACTTGTTTGATTCACCAGAAATTGCAAATGGTAATAATCCATATTGAAATAGTATTAACTGATTGTGCTATTCAAAACATTCGACATTGGGAATTAAGTTTTGAAAATTTATGCACTTTGTGTTAATCCTATTAATTGAGTTGGGGCCTGTAGACATTTTTATGTTGAAGATTATTTACTAAATATGCCATTGTTTTCCATAGAAATTAATTTTCTATAATTTTGATACTTAGATGACAAAAAAATAAAGAACTTAATATAACCTAACATTGTGTATCTTGAAGTTCAAATATGTGAATATTTATGCTCTGGAGAAAATGGGAAATGATGCCCTCTCTTGTTGTTCAGCAAAGAATGAAGAGGGAGGTTTTGAGACTCGTCCATATTGGTACTCTGAAATGTACTTCTTTTGAATATTTCAATTCTGCCACTCTACTTACTCATGGTGTTTGCAAAAACTTATGTTGAATTACTGAATACTTCTAGTGGAACATAACGTTGTGCTTGACAAAAAGATGAATCATGTAATAGCGTTGTTTACTTTAAATTTTGTTCAACACTTCTGTGTGGGTGCTAAGTTGTTATTAGTTCAATTCTAACACTCAAGGTTTAGCTTTTCTCTGAATTTGTAAAAGCTTCTAAAACGGTTCTGGAATAAATATAAAAGGATTCTAATTCTATAATTTGATTTAGGTTTAGTGTAGAGCATATTATGATCAAGATTCAGTTCACTTTTTTTTTTTGAAAAAAAAATAGTAATGCAATTTTGGCTTCTATGTTGCTTTTTATGGTGATGGGTGGTTTTGTTTTTTTGTGTTTTAGAGTGTTTTTTTTTTGTTGGGGGTGGGGGTGGGTGGTGTGTTTGTTTCTTCTAATCCTCTGTTGTTTGCTATTTATGAGGATTTCTTTTTCTCCATGGTTTACTTTATTTCTTTGCTCAATAAAATTTCTTTTCTTAAGATTACTTGAGCAAATTTGCCACTGCTTTGGTAGTTCAAGGAGTTGGGAATACTCTTATGTCTAAGTTTTTTTTTCCATGATTTTATTAGTGACTAGTATGTTTCTTTTGATTGCTTTTTTGCCTTTTCCTAGTTAAAAATATACTCAGATTTCCTATATAGTGTTCCGAGTCCAATTGGGATCAGTACTATATACTAGAAGAATGAATGCAATGCTTTTAGTGCAATAAAGTGCCTCTAAAGCAACTTTCAGAATGTTAAGGCTTTGTCTGAAAAAGAGATTGCTGCTTTCATAGATGTGCTTGTATGTGATCATAAGTTTGTCTTTCCTTTCACTGTCAGTCTTTATAGTTCTATTCCATGCTCAGATCCAGATATCTGAATTACTGGGACTATTGCAGGAGGTTGACAGCAACCAAGCATATTTTCTATCCCTTGAAACATCATGCCTCAAGTGTTAATTCCTCCATGAATCTCCAAAATCCAAAATGATCTGAACTATTTTACTATCCTCAAAATCCTACACCTAATTTTGTTATTTTCACCAACCAAATTTCTATGATTACTAATTCGTTACAGTGCTAAACGCTTAAGGAAATGTTCATTAACTTCGAAAATGGGAATGGGATGTGATTTTACAAGTATGACTCCGTTTTCCTGTTTACTAGACAAGGATTTTGATAAAATTTTATATTGAAGTCACTTGAATCAATTCGAAAATAATAGTTCAATGACGTGGTTCTTTTATCAGTTACAATTTTTAAAATTCACATTAGGTTATATTTATCATTAAAATAAATTTGATATTGAATTTTTGAAATATAATTTTTGTGTGGCATTTAGTTCCATTCCTGTTTCATTTTATTTTATTTTGGTACTTTGGAATTTCTTAAAAAAAAAAAAAAAGGGGCTTGCAGGAGTTAAACCAGCCTCTTGTATGATAAGGCTGGCATTAAATCACTGAGCCACTAGCCTAATGGCATTCGTACTCCATTTCTAAGGCAAACTAAACATACACCAAAAGCATATTTTTTCAATCCCTGGTCTAGCTTGTCAGCATTATGCTGCTTAAAAGGTTAGATACGAGCATGCAATATCACTGATGGAGTTGGCACTCACCCACATGCATCAGTTGTTCAAATTCTTTTTTTTTAAAAAAAAAAAAAAATCTTGTTTGTAAGAATTGTTTCTTTAACTTGATAACTTTTTTTTTTATTGTAACAGTTTTTTATTATTCTTTCTTTGTCTTCTAATGTTTTAGTTACTTCTCTTGGTACAAAATTATTTGTGTGAATGCTGTATATAAATTATGCCTCACTTTTTATGCACTGAATTTGCTTTCCCTTGAACTTTTAAGGGTGCCACTCTGTTTTTTGTATTTCTTTTGAGTTGTTTGATTAGGAGTGTTTGAGTTTCCATAAGATATATTGGATTTTATTATAGAAATATATTACCATGTTCAGTAATATTTTTTGTTTGGGCAAACAAATCCTGTAACAAGTGACAAATTCAGATGTTACAAAGACATGAAAACTTCTGAAGCATTTTGTCTGTGTTCTTTTATGGCACTTGACCACTTGTGGTGCCTAGGAAAATCAGTTCATCTTGCATTTTGTTTTTCAGCTTGCTATATGCATTGAGAAGAAGTGTGAACTGAATGAAGACTTCCAAGACTGTATAGACAACAATGATCATGCTTTTGCTGATATCAAGGTGAGGTGGTTCAGCTGCTTTTTTTTTTTTTTTAATCTGTTCTTTCCATGCTAGTGTTTAATGTGTTGAACATTAGTGTTCTAGTTGACTTTGGACTTTTATGATTATTCAATAAAATGTGCAGGGAGATGGTCTAACAGGGAATGTGGCAACTAAAATGCATAAACCCAATGAAGAGTTTGATGGGATTCGTGACAGGTGAACTAAGCAAGTGAGAGCTCCTTTATTTTCTAGTGAAATTGACTAGTTTTAAGGGTGCAATCATATTCTTCCCTTTTTATTGTTCTCTTTTTTGTTCAAGGGGGAGTTTGGCACTGTGTTTTGCTTATTTATTTTAAATTTTTTCTATATTTGCGTTTTGGAACACAACTTTGAGAGGGAAATGTACTAGACATCAAATAAGTAGGAATAGTAAAAAATGAGAAAAATAAAAATTCAGATTTCAAAAGGCTGAGTTCCACACAACAATGCTAAACTGACCCCAAGAGACGTCTTTTTTCAACTTTGGAACATTTATTATGATCACCATTACAATTGATGTAGTTTGTGATTTTTTTTTGCATAATCTGTAGTCATTCCTTTAGGAGATTAAATGGGACACAGAAATCACACTAGAAAAAATTTATCAAAATTAGTTGTTAATTGGGCTGAATAGTTCATTTTTGGTCTTAGCATTTGACCCAACACAGCAGTTAACCAATCAAACCAATATAGGAACACAGCGGTGCACACACATACACAGACACATCGACAAAGTGCAATTCTTTTACATGGTTTTATGTTGGTAGAGGTGGTTGTGCTTCACAAGTTGTATCTGAACCGCCTCTTAATGTTAGTCTGGGTGATTTTTTATCTATATTTCTCCTTTTTCACATGTGACCCACCCACAAATAACTTTATTTGATTTCAACATTTTAACCTCCAGAAACTCTTATCATCTTTATCCCTCTGTCTGAATTTCAAAGATTTCATATCATCAACTGCTCCTTTTTTTTTTTTAGCCTCCTTGCTTTTTGTATTTCTTAAACTTTGGTAATTTTAATCTTGTTCAATGACAATCCGCTGCTTCTCGTTTTGTCATTAATCCACTGATCTCTCATTTATTTATCTAAAATCAATCTCCAACCTACAGAAATCAAGTCTCACTCTGTATTTTTTGCTCTTAATTCCATTTATGTTTGTTTCATTTTTTTTTAAGGAGTGGCAGCTGGCAGCTTGTGTGTGCTTTGTCAGTATACATGGTGGTCACTATGAATGCCATTATTCGAAAATTAACTTTAACCTGGTTACATGAACTATTTGATTGGATAACCAGGGACGAGCAAGACAATGAATTTTGGGAGTCAAACTAGCATTGTAAGGACAATACACATATCACATGTAAATTAACACTTTGATTTTTGTTCTGAATTATTAAATCTAAAAGGTAAAATGTAAAATAATTTTTTTTTTCTAGTAGCTGAAAGGACTTTGTAAGTTTTCCTCTGGCCTAGTCTGTATATAAAACTAACTTGTTTGACTAGCAACTCTTTATAGTCTGAATGATGCTATTTTTCCAAAAGAAATATATACACAGTAATAAATTCTGGATAACTTTTGCTTTTCCAAATTCAGCCCCTTGAAACATGATGGCCTCCATAGGTCTGAATTACTGTCATCAAAATATGTTACAAAGCATGAAGGTGCAGTATCTGGTGATCTAAAACCTTCAGATCGTTCCAGGAGAGGCTCCGCTGGTGTAGTTCGGACCATGATGCTTCTGAACTCATATCAAAGCATGCATGCCCCTTTTACCCAGGTTCTTTATCTTTGCACCATTTGATATTCTTAATGTACTTTTATCATCTCCCAAAGTTCAATAGGTAATATAACTTGTATCTACTTATGAATTGTTATAGGATCTACCACTTATGACAGAAGACATGCATGAAGAACGGATGCAGGCTGTTGAAGTGTTTGGTGATTCTTTTGTAAGTTCAAATTTTTCTTTGTGCACCTTTGGTTATTTTGTATGGCCAATTTCAATATAACAACCGCTTGAATTTACTGACCAATTTAATAAAAGCCTTTCAACTAGTGTGTATGTGGGAAGGATTTGTTAGACACACTACACAGTATACATTCAGTAGCCTGGTCCTAAGACTTTCTGTAGTTTGCGGGATTATCTGCTGAATTTTGGATCTGTATTAAAAGATGCTAATATTTGGATACTGTTTTAGTGGAAGATATGGCACAATACCTCTGCTGTAGAAAGCAGCATTGTGCCTGATGCTGGAGATTTACTATTACATTAGAGTAGCCACTAGCCAATGTAAGGATATCAGAGTTGAGATTGTCTGTACACTGAATATTACATTGGAGCCCTTCCAGGGCCTACAGTGTGGATAGCTTCATGCATTTACCTCATTGAATATTGGCTCCATTTTCTCCTGAATCTCAGTAACATTTACCTCATTGAAGCATCTTTGTAGCTTTTATTTTGCATATTGAAGTGGCTGTGCTGGAATTTGTTTACAAGTTTAGTGACCAAAGACAGACCTGTATTATGCTGGAAAGATTATTACTTATTTATATATTTGCGTAGTAATTGGCCAAAAAAATTGATATAAATTCTGTGTTTTTGTGCTTAAAGTATGGTTATTATATTCTTTTTTTTTTTTGGAAGTATGGTTATTATATTCTATTATATATGTCTCCTTTCCATATTTCTATTGTCATCAAGTGGGTAAGCATTCCCCCATTTATTGCAGAACTTTTCTGCTCAGTTGGAGAGAGATATCTTATCATCAGGTAATACATCAGCTTCACATCTTATTTGTTTTAACTGTCTAGTAATGTTGATTAGTTTTATACTTTGATTTGCTGTTGCATTTAAGTGGAAAGCCCCATCTTCATTGCAATTTTCCAACGCCATTCTTTTCCTTTTGGTGAGGGCGAGGGAAGTTGTTGAGCATTTCTTATTTTTTTGTTACCAATTTATTTATTGAAATTTTAATTAATTTTCTAAAGAAGCTGGTTCCCTTTCATTAGTTGATGATTTCCCAGTCAATGACAATAGTCAATAACTTTTGAATATTTGAATTAGACATGTCAGCATTTAAAGCAGCAAATCCTGATGCTGTTTTTGAGGATTTCATTCGGTGGCATTCTCCGGGAGACTGGGAGAATGATGAGATTGCAAAAAGTGGACCATCGGAAAGTTCAATGGATGGTTTGAAGGGTAATTGGCCTCCTCGAGGCAGACTTTCACAACGAATGTCTGAGCGTGGGAACTTATGGCGGAAAATTTGGAATGACGTACCTGCTTTGCCAGCTTATGAGCAGAAACCCTTTCTGGATCCCATTAGAGAAGGAGAGAAGGTTGTTTTTTTTTCCTCCTATTTATATACTGATGAAGAGGAAAATCTGATATAAACTTTATGTTGATTATTTTTTAGAATTTCTTTTTATGAATTTGATATCTTCTAGCATCTGGAGAATGTCAACTAGTTTTAGGGGTCCATTAAACTAAGTTGTTTAATAGAAAGTAATTACGAATGGTTTGAACCATCATCAGTCAAAAGCATTCATCTTTAACTTTGTTTCTACCTAGAATTTGACTGTCCTCATAATTTCTTTAGCTTTCAGAGACTGAGATTTGATGTGAACTTATTCAGGGGTAGAAAAGTCATTGTTGATGCTTTTATGCAAGTTTTTTTCTTTCTGTATAACAGTTAGACAAATAGTACACATTTTCTTCTTGGCTGAAGCCTCAAGGTTGTTAACTTTAGGGTTTGAGGAGTGGGAGAGGGATTTGCTCAAGGGTGGGAATGACAATATCTATTTATTTTATATCTGAATGAGGTGAAACATATTGCTGTCTTACCAAGTGACATTGGGTCAATAGCTTGACACTTAATTACTTGCCTGATACTGCAAGACGTCTAAGAAACCTAGCATCCTCCCCCTCCCCTGAATAAATAATATGATTTGTTGTTAAGCTTGTGCTTAGATCAATGATTAAACATGCATGTGGATATACCTGCATTGTCAAGTTTATACTTGAATGAAGTTTCTGCTCATAGTTGTATCAAATTCTTTGCAAATTGGCTTTCATTCCTTAGGATACTTCCATGAAACATCAGTCCTGATTGGTTAGTAGTGGCAAGTAATGATGAAACCCTCGGGAAGGAAACTTTTAACACTTCAGCATTGTACATTTGCTTCTTGTTGTCTAATTGTCTAAAGGAGATGATGGAATGCAAACTTACTGTCTTGCAGTAATCTGAAAAGTGAAAAGAACTTATCTCCCCACTCTCCCTCTATTGTTATTGTTCATTGGGAGACCAAATGAGCCATGAGATATTGGCCATATAATCATGTTAAGGAAGGGGAAGGGGCAAATAACCCTCCACCTTAAACGTGATTAACTCTCACCGTTGTTGGTGGACTGGGTGGTGGTCAACTCCCACCAATATTGGTGGATTGGGAGGAAAGTACTACTTGAACCATGGCTCTTTTCCAAAGAAAGTGTTTGTCATCATTATATATTTTTGTCAAAAAAATGCTTTCAACTTGAATGCTGAAACTTAAATTATCACTTGTGTTTATATTTTAACTATCCTTATGTTTGAATTTTGACCCTATTAACTCAACTTGAATGCCACAGATCCTTCATTACTTGGAGACATTGCGACCCCATCAACTGCTAGAGCAAATGGTTTGCACTGCGTTCAGAGCATCAGCTGACACACTGAATCAGACTAATTTTGGAGGCTTGAAGCAGATGATAATGAAAATCGAACAACTTTACCGCACTATGGGTTCTATGTTGAAGCCTCTGCAAAGTAAATTCTCTTTTGTCCTGTTTTCTTTACTGGGAATGTGTGCTTCTTTGTGAACAAGCTTTCACAAAATTTAAAATCCTTGTGTCTCTGTCAGCAAATAGTGTATCTGGAAATAGTGAGACCATTGAAGACCTAAGACGGTTGTGCGACATCTTTGAACATGTCGAGAAATTGCTTATGCTTGCAGCTTCTCTTCATCGCAAGTTCATGACAGCACCACGTCTTTCCAAGGAAATCTTCACCGACTACTACAACTTTTATTCTCCAAGAATGGGAACAGGCTCCTTAGACGTCAATCGAAGGGTAAACTGTTTCTATGCTGTTAAATCCGGTCATATTTGCGTCTGTGCATTTCGTCCCTCAATTGAAGCATGCATTTTATTTAAAGAAATGGACTAGTTCATATATTTTCACTTAGATCACGTAAGTGTGCAAGAAGTATTGGAATTTAGGAAGTGTAGAAAATGTAAGCTTCAAAATTAATTTTTGCATTTATTGAAACACCAAAACGGTTTGAAATATAAGTATTATGGAAGTTTACTAATTGTAAGTATTAATCTAGGACGAACAGTCTGGCAATAAGCTGCCTTGTCTTTGCAACAACTGTCTTTAATCTGGATTTAGACCTGAATGTAGTTTCTGTTGTTCTATTGTCTTCACTTAGGAGTTCGATACGAAGCAGAAAGTAAGGATGCAGGAGAGACAGGTTATATCAAATATGTTCACACCACCCACTGCTAATCAGTCGTGGAGAAAAGTATTAAGCATGGGTAATCTTCTCAATGGCCACGAGCCAATTTCCAGGGAAATAAAATTTTCCACACGCGATAGCTTGAGCAACCATCATTATGCTGCCCAAACTTCCCAGAGCATCGAACAAGAAATAGAGACATATAGAATGTACATACGTGGAACCTCAAATGATCTCCGTGTAGCACTTTCTGTAACGTCATGCGATTAATTCCGCAGCGACAATCATTTGTGCATGTATTCATTCAATTTCCATAACATTGGCTGCCCTATTAGGTGCAAAGAGCCATTTTGATTGTGTAGATTAGAATTATAATGAATATAATGAACTATTGCATAAACTAAAAATTCTATCAAAAGCTGAAAATTTTTTGCTTAGGATTGAAGTCATGTTTATGCATTTCTTTATGTTGCTTGTAAGTGAGAACTAGCGCAATTATTAGTTATTTAGCCTAGCAATGATAAACCTAAGTTAGGTACTAATACAATGGAATTATTTTGCATTTTAGAAATTTATTTCTGAACACATTAGTTTTAGTATGGCTTTTAAAATTTAGTTCGGATTATTTTAATGGTGAAATAAAAAGAAATCATATAATAAATTAACCATTTGCAATTCAACAATCTAGCAACTAACTTTGAATTTGGTAGCTTTCAGATAACAAGTAAGGGTACAACCATTTGTATCTATATAAATGAAATTAGAACTGTTGAATTTATTTGTATTTAATTATAACTATTGATTATTTTTATGTATTAATATTTGTAAAATGCATCAATTATTATAATTAAATTAATAATAATCTTATAATTTTAATACAAATATTTGTACCATAAAAGAATTCTATATATATAAAATTTTTCACATTTTTGTTTGGTTTTGTCTCTGTGGGTTTATCCTATTAATAAGCTTTTATTTCCTTTGATGGGTCAACTTCACGAAGAGAAATTGACCTTCTGAGCTACATTATGTGTGAACACTAGACAAAAGTGGTGGGTGGAGTGTAATAAATAAAACAAAGACGTGTGTACTGCACATAATGTATGAGATGGCCCCTCCAATAATTAAGCAATGGTCTTTTATTTATTTTACCACTTTTATTTATAATTTTTAAAACCAACTATAAGCAAGTCGCATTATTTTTTTTAATGGACGTATTCATTCATTTATTTGCATTTTTCTCTTAGTACTTAGTATCATGAGTCAATTTTACTACCAATTGTTTACACCATATTGATAGCTTCATAAGCTAAAATAGCTTTAGTGATAATTTTCTTATAACAAACAAAATTCTATTAAAATATGAGCAATACAGGCCTTGCAAGATAATCTTTTTTTTTTCTTTTGTGATTGCTTGAGGATATTAATGATTAAAAGGAATCTTTGCAAAAATTAATACTAAAATTAATGATGATAATAATAACGATAATAATTCTTTGCACTAGGCTATGCCTAGCTATGAGAACACTTAAATATGGATTTTTTCTAAAAAAAAAAAAAAAGGCTTTACGGAGAATTATTATTTGTCTTACTCATATACTTAATTTTTAAAATGATTCTCATTTTATTTTAACTATTTGAATAATTTGTAATATTTTGAAAGATGTGGGTGATCAATACATTTAAATTATTTTATTTTCCAAAAAAATATATTTAAATTATTTATTTGTATACAAAATTTTCGAATAATTATATATTTACTCAAAAATATATATATATATATATATATTTTTTGACAACTCTCAAAAATAATTTGTAAGGTTGAGAACTTGACGTCTATCATGGATTGCAATTAGTGTGTGAGAATAAATTATGTTAAAAAAAAAAAAGGCATTAGATGCCTTTTCCATACAAATAAAGGCATTGAACCATCATCCCTTACGCTACTTCTCTTTACTTAATCATTATCTCTATTATTATTTTTTAAAATAAAGAAATTGTTAAGTTATTAATTAATTAATGAATTAATTGAAAGAGATAGAGAGTTGTGTTCCATTATGTTTATCCCCCATCCATGAAAAGGGTGATAGCCTCCTAGGTTACAAGACGTGTGGAGATGGGTTCCTTTCATTTTGATCATGATTGCATCACATGAGATGACCATAGCTACAAAGTAATGGATAACAAAATATATTGTTAGATTCTATATTTTTATTTTTTTGACATTAAATTTTATATATTTATTTGTATATAATAATTTGTATATATTTAATTTTATATATATTGAATTTTCTGCAAAATTATCAAAATTTTACTATATCTTTATTATTTTTATCTAGTTCGAATATAAATAATTAATTTCTAATAAATAATATGCATAGGCATAAAAATTAAAAAAATATGTATAATGAAAATTCAAATTAAAATATATGTGATGAATTCCTTATCTAATTATAGGCGGCGGGGTTTAGTGCGCGTCCAAGTGTTGGCGACCACGGTACTATGCAAGCTTAAGGGCTGCTAGGAAATACAAAAATGGGCTTAAGACCCATTATCGGAGATGGAGTCGCCACCCAAATGAAAACCGAGACACACTTACAGCAACTAGATTTCACGAAGGTACCCAGAAGCCGTCTTCAGAGATCGGGTTCGAAAACTGGGTATGGGCTTGGAATGCCCACCCAACCTTGCGGTTGGCCTCCGTTTGTGTTTTATACTTTGTTACCTTTGATTATTAAATTATCTCCTTATTAATGTTGGTTGCACACGCTTCCACTTTTACAATTTTACTAACTTTGCACATTAGTCTTATTTGCTTACTTATTACCTTGACAATTGTCACAAGTAAATGAAATGAATAAATGTTACAATCATTCATTCAATACAAATGGGGAAGGGATTAGGGATTACAATAATTTGTACAATTATTACAATAATCCATCAAAATATGACCTCTCAAGAACTACTTAATACATTAGTTACTTAGTGATTATAGAAATCACTAAAACCTACAACGAATACTGTTAGTTCCATACAAAAAATAAACAGTATATTCACAAAATAAATTGAATTAAACTTGCATAAAATAGGCATGGAGATTCATATAAACATGGATTGATCACTTAAACAAGTCAATAATATGATAAGTGCATGTAATAATCAAGATATTAAACATTATGCATGTATCAGATACGGGAAATATACCAAAAATATACTAAGAGATACTAAGCGAAGTAGAGTTCCTTTGAACTCTGGCTGAGAGGTAGAGGCGATCACCTTTATGTGAGGAGGCGGCGCCTCTATGAAGAGGTGACGCCTCTATGAAGAGGTGACGCCTCTATGAAGAGGTGACGCCTCTTCAACAGGCACTGCAGCTTAACAAACTAAAACTTTCTTAAATGCTAAGCAATTTAACTACTCATGCAAATTAACGTAAACCAGGGGCTTAACACTCAAAAATTCACATATTTAGACAATCATATCTAAATATAACATCAAATAGGTAATAAATACTAAAAGCAAACTCAAGTTCAAACAATTTATGCTTTTATATGAAATAAAGAGTTTAAGGCTTAAAAATAAGAATTCTCACTGAATGAAGAACGTTTGAAGCTCCTAACTCAGCCCTCAGAGCTTTGTTTGATGATTTGAATGAAAGAAGACTCCTAAGCTTAAAGATCAACATTTCTCTTCTTCTTTCTTAGTTTTCTCCTTGTTTTCCTTCATTTTCTTCTTCAAAACGTTTCTCTTTTTTTCTCTCTTCTTCTTTTTTATCTCTTCTGTCTCTGAATAATAGCCAATACCTCCCAAATATCAGGCTAAAACCCTTACTTAAGCCTCTCTCATTTTCTCTCTCCAATTTCCTAAAAATCCAAGTCCATTTCCCACCTAGTATTTTTTCATCATTACTTCCTCTTTTCCAGCTGATTTTTGCCTTAAAAGTCTTCCCTTCATGCAAAAATGTGCATAGGAGAGGAAATGTGGTGGATTTTTAAGTTAAATGCAACAATAAATAGCATTTATTGCTGCAGGGGATAGGTGTGAAGAGGTGACGCCTCTTCAATGAGGCGTCGCCTCACCGATGCCTGAGGTGAAGAGGCACCGCCTCTTCATTGAGGTGATCGCCTCTTCACCCAGGCCTGGCTTAGAAAGGTTTGGGCTTGAGCTTGAAGGCTTGAAGGGCTTAGACTGGGCCATGTGTTTTGGGCTTGATTTAAAGGGTTCGGGTTAAGTTTAAGCTTTTGGATCTATTCTAAGAAGATCTCAGACTCTTCTTGCATTCGAGATACGGATTTTCTCATCACTGGGCTTTCGTTGTGGGCCCAAACTGAGGGTGTCTACAGTTTGCCCCCTTGGTTTTTCAAAAAGCGGATTTATGAAATCAATTTTTTGAAAAAGCAATATGCACAATGATTGGGGAGAACGACGTACCTGACCTTCAAGTTTCGCTTGGGCCGTCAGTTTCGGGAATTCAAACTTGGAAGGTCGAACTTTGATTTGAAACGTGACCGTGTTCCTTAAATTTTCCTGGCTCGATCAGCCACTTATTATAACTTTGCATGATTCTCAAGCATGGCCCGATCTTCACTCAGTAGAAAAGATGATGCGAGTTCTGAGCCCTTCAGACGCAGATCTCGACTTTGAAATGTAACCGTGTTCCTCGGGTTTTCCTGGCTCGATCAGTTACTCATTATAAATTGGCGTGATTCCTGAGCATGACCCGATCTTCACTCAGTAGAAAAGATAATGTGAGTTCCGAGCCTTTCAGACGCAGATCTCGACTTTGAAACGTAACCATGTTCCTCAGGTTTTCCTGACCCGATCAGTTACTCATTATAAATTGACGTGATTCCCAAGCATGGCCCGATCTTCACTCAGTAGAGGATGTGCACTTTAGGGATTCAAACCCGACCAGACACTCTTTAACGATATGCATTGATGCTTCGATCAATTAAATTATAATTCTCCAATATCAATCCTAGGACACACCAAAAATTTCAGGAAATGATTCACTACCTTTGGGATTTTTTTTTTTTGAAAATAGGTTCCGCTGAGGAGGCCTATTTAGTGGACCACCTTTCTTTCGGCTGATGGGCTTCGCCCTTCCCTCTCTTTTATTTTTCTATAAGCTTTCTAGCTTTGCCCTTTGACTTTCCTATATAAGCTTTCTTTTCTTTTCTTTTTTTTTTCAAAGTTGCTTTTGCTTTCTAATCCTTTTTCTCTTTTTCTCTCAAATTCCTTTCTCTTTTCCAAATTCTCTTTTGCTATGGACGCTGCATGTACACCAGATTTGCCTGCTTGGGATCAGGTCACACCTCCAGTACATGCATTTGTGATGTTTCAGATTGAGCATTAGTGATGACATCCCTCTTCTCGCTGACACGCGATCACACTTGTGCGGATTGGCCACAGGAGAGGTTAGTAACCGATTTACTTGCTTTTTTCCTGCAAATATGATTAGGAAATATCGAGTTAATGGTTAGGAATGCATGTTTAATGATTTAACCGGAAGAAAAATCGATTAAATGCATGAAATTATAAAATTTGAATATGAACTGTCAGATCAGCGATTTGAAGAGGCGTCACCTCAGTAACTTGAAACTTCAGGGGGCAAGCGCCTCCTGGAGAAGAGGCGACGCCTCTACGAAGGGGCGATCGCCTCTTCTCACAGAGACTATCGTCTCTTTGACAGAAACTTAAAAAAATTTGAATTTCAACACGTAAAGCTAATAATTCAACTTCCTGTTCATTCAATAGCTCAATTCCCACACTTTCAAAGGTACTGGGAATTTTAGTGGTGCCCGGATCTGGTATGATAGCTTTCCGGAGGAGATCAGAGCTCGCATTCGCGACATCGGGTTTTTCAACTTCATCTTAGCTCTCCTGGATGCACAGGGGCAGATTGACTACCAGCCTCTGCACGCCTTGCTGAAGAGGTGGTCTGACACTACCCATATGTTCCATCTTCCGTTTGGGGAGTTCACTCTCAACCCCGTGTCCTGCGCCGCTGTGACGGGGATTCCTTGTGCCGGGGATTCTGTTCCCTTTTGATGTCAGTCTGCATCGGATGTCTCCTGACCGTCTTGAGTATGTGGAGCGACTACTGGGTATGGTCCCCGACATGAAGGGGACCCATACTATCAAGATTGACTCTATCAAGAGTCATTATAAGCAGGAGAGGATAGTGGCAGCCACTACTCCCCGAGCTGTGGACCAGGTGGTGAGAGCATTTTTGGTATACCTGTTGGGCACCACTCTCTTTGCAGACACAGCCAACTCGATAGATCTAATCTTTCTGCCACCTTTGAGGGATCTGGATCTGGTAGCCAGTTATGATTGGGGTAGCTGTGCTCTTGCTTTTCTGTATAAGAGCATGGATGAGACCGTACGAGGAGCCAGATGTTTCTATGGATTTTGGCATGCTGTTTTAGTACTGTTTTCTCTCTCTTCATTTATTTAATTTCTCTTGGATATCACTGTCGTGATTTGTCACCAATTTTTGATTTCTTTTGCAGGATTGAGCTCTAGAGTTGGAGTTGGTCACTGGACTAGTCAACGTCCATGACGCTCCTTTTTCGGCTATGGCGAGATGGGGTCCTAGTAAAGCATGGAGGAGGCCTATAGCTCGTGTTCAAATCCATAGAGAGCAGTTGAACACCTTGACTCTTGATGAGGTATAGGACCTGCAATATAATTATAATCAGTGAAATGAACATTAGTTGAATCTATTTCACTTATCTTTTGCTTTTGCAGTTGTGTTCAAACTTATGGGGGCCCCAGACCAGATAGACACCCGCCATGACTCGCTCCATCCCTCTTTCTTGGAGGAGAGTGCTACTTCAAGGACCTGATTGCAGGGTCTGGTACCTTGGCGAGAGGGTGCATAACTGGGGTCAGGGTGCTCGAGTGAGACGTCCACCTTTTGCTCCTCCTCGTGAGATTTTCTGGGGACATCTATTGGAGGGGGACAAGCTCGATCATGCAGTTGAGGGTGAGGATGCTGATGAGTATTGCAAGAGGAGGAAGTCTCGCTATATGGACTTAGCACGGACTCGTCTCCTGCAGAGAGTTCCTCTTCACGGATCTACATCTCAGGTAAACAATGATTCTATTTCTAATTAACTTTATGCTTTTCATCTTTAGATATCACTCTTTTGATTCTGCTTGCTTTTGTCAGGCTCCTCTCAGAGCACCACCTGTTAGGTATAGGCCTACCACATAGGAGAGGCCGTCTTAGCGTCCTTGTACTGTACCTCATTATGAGGGCACTTCTGTTAGGCCACCACCTGCTGCTGATGTTGCTAGCTCTAGTTCTAGTTCACAGGTGGTTGTTGGCATGCTTGCTGCTCCTCCAGATCTGATGGTTCGGTGCTGGTTGCCTTCAGGGGAGCTGTCTCATCAGTTCGTGACCCTGGACATGACCATTGAGCCTGTATTCTTCCCGGAGACCTCTACTCATATAATCTCCTCTCTTTTTTTTTTGCAACCTGTTTTACATTTAGCTTTACACAAGGTTAGTTCTAACAATTTATTATTATGCAGATACCTCGAGGTTAGGAAGAGTATATGTATCGCCTGATAGAGGCTCAGCGGGACTTCATAGTCAACACGACCAAGCTGTGGAAGGTAAAAACATTACCTATCTCTATATGTATGCATGCTTTCATGATTTCTTACTCTTTATTATACTTCGACAAGATGAGCTCGAGGCTAGTCAGGCTATGGTTACTGCTTTAGAGTGTCAGCTGGCTACCGTCCATGTCGAGGATGAGACTAGCAGTGAGGAGGAGGAGGGTACTGAGCCTGCTAGAGATGAGACTGCCGCTCCTGTCGGAGAGGAGGCTGCTGCTGATGGAGAGAACAACAAAGATGAGGGAGATGACTCTACTGAGGAGGAGCAGGAAAAGGATGCATCTGGGGATGACGATGGTGATGAGTCTGGGGGTGAGGAGTAGGCATTCATCATAAATTTTGTTAGATTAGGCTTGCTCTTACCTTTTGAACTGTTATCATTTGCTTGGACAAATTGTTTATTTTCATTTCAGTTTTATATCTGATTTTGCATTGGATAATGATATTATAACATTTTTTGCCGCTACTCTTAAAGCAATTAAGGCAATTTATTCATGAATATTTACCGTTTTGATAGCTGAACTTCGCATACACAGTATAAATTCTTTACAAAAGCTCAAACAGGTATAACTTGTCACTGTTGGAGAGGCGTTGCCTCTTCATAGGGGCGTCGCCTCTTTGTGAAGAGGCAATGGAGAATCACCTTATCACGTAGAGGCGATGCCTCATCGATGAGGTGAACGCCTCTAGGGCATCTGTCTGCAGCTATAAAATCTCCAATTTCTTCTTTAAATCCCTAACTTCTTCATTTCTGAATTCTTAAGTTCTCTCTCTCTGAATTGCATTCCAAACCCTCAAAATATGACTGAAAGAAACCTGAAACAACTGCAATCCCTCCTGAAAAGCTTGGTTGGTGAGTCTTGGGCAAGGTTAGAGCTATTTCATCTATCCGTCTTTCGATCTATGCATGCAAGGAGGATCAACTTCTCATTTTTGCACGTTCTTGCTTAATTTTGGGATCCTCAGAAACACGTCTTCAGGTTTAACATAGTTGAACTATGCCCCCTGCCTGAGGAATTCGAAGCTATTCTGGGCTATCAACTAGATTCTACTTGTCAAATTGCAATCCCTCCTCTCGAAATCCCGGATGTTCATTCTATTCAACTTCAAATGGCCAGGATGTTTAATCTTGCTCCCCAGTTCTCTCTCTGTCACATTTTCAACACTGAGATCCTGACTAACACTCTCCTGGAGGTAATAATGGCCATAGACAATAAGGGGGTGCATTGGTCCCGGATGATGGCTCTATGCCTATATGCTCAATTCCTGCTTGTATCTCCTTCAGGCAACTACGATCCAAAGATTCTTTACATCGTCGATCAAGTAGAAGCGGGTCTCAATCCTTCCCCGTTCATCCTAACAGAAATCATTGTTGGCTTGGACAATTTTGTAGAAACCAGAAGGTTTTCTGGAAGTCCTTTGTTGTTGGAGGTTAATTCTCTTCCATTCTTTTCTCATTTACTGCTTTTCTGTCACTTTCCATTTTTCATTATCTGCATCCGTAATCTACATAGGCATGGTTTCACGAGAAGCTGAGATTGCTAGAACCTTCTAGGGATATTGCACATTATAGAGCTAAACATTGTCGCACTCGGCAGCTTCATCCTATCCCAAAAGACATTCAGAGCTGGTTTGCCACTTTCCCTGATACTCTGATTCAATGGATGTGTCCATGGTGGAGACTACAACATGTGACTATTTGGAGCTATACGTACTATGTTCCAGTAGCTGGCCTGCATTTTGCTACTTTCTACAATCTTGCAAGGCTTTGCAGACAGTACAGACAGAAGCAGCTAATCTCAGAGCTTATGCATGCGTTTGAGACAGGGCCACTCACTCAAAATTTTCTGGATAATCTGATAGCGACTTGGCCTTAGAGGATTATTCAGAGGGGCATCAACTACAATAGAGATCCATCCACTGATAATCAATACAAAGCATGGGTTCAAATGCAATAAACAGAAAAAGATGATTTCATTATTAGTAGAAGAACAAGGTCATTGCAAGCATCTAGTGCTCAAGGTGTTCAAAAAAAGAGAAGACAAGAATATTTTATGTAATTTAGCCTTTATCTACTTTTTGTTGAATGAAATTTCCTTTTAGTTAAGCAGTGTGTAATAAAGCATTTAATGCAAGGTTTGATAATAACAAAGGCAATCCATTCCATTTAAATTAAGCACAAAGTGAGAATACATTTTGCTTCTTACATATTTCATGTCGTTAATTGGCTTGCCCTTGCAAGTATTCCAACTAACTATTTTTCCTCTATCTCTCCTTTTACATGTCATTAACTTTTGCCTGAATCGCCTTTTCAAGGTTTTCAATCCAGCAGGACTTTCAATTTCTTCATTTTTCTCTCTAACTTTTGCCTAGGCAGCCCCTTTGTGAGGTTTTCTCCTTAGCAAGACTTTACAGAAAGTATTTCTTCAGCTTGTTGAGATTAATGGGCTCTTTGAATTCATTCCCTTCTAGATCAGAAATGATAGCAGCACCCTTGGAGAACAGTTTCTTCACCAGATACGGCCCTTCCCAGTTCAGTTTGAATTTTCTATGCGGATCTGTCATTATCGATCTGGTGAGCTTTAACACTAAATCACCCTCCCTAATTTTTCCCGGCTTAATCTTTTTGTTATAAGCCCAAGCTATTCGTTTCTGGTACAACTGAGAGTGATACATAACTTTCAGTCTTCTTTCATCTAACAGTGTTAGCTGCGCTAGATGGCTCTCCACCCACTGATACTCAGGGATCTTTAACTCTAAGAGAACTTTCAATGACTGGATCTCGACTTCCACTGGCAGCACTGCTTCACATCTATAAACTAAAGAATAAGGGTAACTCCAGTTGAAGTTCTGGCAGTGGTCCTGTATCCCCACAAAGCGAATTGCAGGTAATATGCCCAATCTTTGTAATTTTCCAGTGTCTTAGCCAAAATCCTCTTTACATTCTTGTTCGGGGCTTCTACAGCTCCATTAGTTTGAGGTTGATATGGGGATGACCTATGATGCTCAATTTTGTATTCTTTCAGTAAAGCTGTCATCTCAGCTCTAAATTGAACACCATTGTCAGTGACTATATGATGAGGCAAACCATATCTGTAAATTCTGTTATTTTTAATGAATCTTGCCATCTGTTTTGATCCAACAATGACCTACGACTTTGCCTCAATCCATTTGGAAAAGTAATCAATGGCCACCACAATGTAGTGATATCCGTTTGCTGCTTTCGGCCTTACTTCTCCTATGATGTCAATTCCCTAAGCTGCAAATGGCCAAGGAGACGTCAATCCCTGAAGTTCCATTGAAGGCATATGGCTAACATCGCCGTATGCTTGGTAATTGTAGCACTTCTTCATATACTTCATGCAATCTGCTTCCATAGTTAACCAGAAATAACCCTGACGAGTTATTTTCTTAGCTAATACTATTCCATTCATGTGCAGACCACAAACACCCTCATGAATTGCTTCTATAATCTCATGAGCTTTAGCTTTATCGACACACCTCAGATGTACTCCCGTCGGTGGCCTTTTATACAGTAGTCCATTGTGACTGATGAATTGTCGAGACAAAATCCTGAGGGACATTCTTTCTTTCCTATCAGCATCTTCGAAAAATTACCCTGACTCTAAGTATTGCTGTAAATTGTAGAACCATGATTTCTCTGTGGAGTCAACTAGCATCACCCTTATCTCTTCATAACAAGGGATTCTGGACTTGACAAGAATAAAAGGTTTGATGGCAGTCTGCTCCCCTCCTTCCCATGTAGAAGCTAGAGTTGCTAAAGCATCTGCCATCTGATTCTCATCTCGTGGCAAATGCACAAATTTACACTGAGTGAAAGACAACATGATGGTGGTTGAGTAGTCCCAATACAATTTGAGTTTATCTTCTCTCACCCCCCACTGATTGGAAATCTATTTCATTACTAGCATAGAATCCCTGTATACCGTGATCTCTTATGCTCCCACACTTCTGAGTGCTTCCAGACCATAGATACAAGCTTTATACTCGGCTTGATTGTTGGTAGCTTCAAATTCTAATCGTTTCGCCATTGAGATCATTTCCCTTTCTAGTGAGATTAGAATTACACCTACACCAGCTCCTTTGTTGTTGACAGCTCCATCGAAGTACATTGTCCATGCCTAGATTTCTATTGCCCTTAGATGTTCGTCCAAAAATTCCAATTCCCATTCCTGTTCATTATTGACTGGATTCTGAGCCAAGAAGTCTGCCACTGCTCTTCCTTTTATCACCTTCTTTGCTACATAGTCAATGTCGAATTCGATAAGTAGAACTAGCCATCGAGTTAATTTTCCTGTGAGAGATGGAGTCTGTTAAAGATATCTTAGAGGATCATGCTTGGAGACTGCTTGAATCCTATAAGATTAGAAGTAGTGTCGAAGCTTCTTCATTGCCCAAATCACAGCCAAACATGTCTTTTCTACGAGATTGTAGTTGGACTCGTAGGGAAGAAGTTTATTGCTCAAATAGTACACCGTGTTTCTTTCCGTTGTCTTCTTGGGCCAATATCACACCCATTGCCTCTTTCTCGATTCCCAGATAGAAAATCAACAGTTTGCCTGGCCTCGGAGGATGTAGGATTGGAGGATTCATCAAATAATTCTTAATGGTTTCAAATCCTTACTGACACTTTTCAACCTAGATGTTCGGCTGATTCTTCTTCAGAAGCTTAAAGATCGGCTCACAGATTGTGGTCAGCTTGGCGATAAACCTACTGATATACTGTAATCGCCCAATGAACCCTTTGACTTCTCTCTTAGTCTTTGGTGTAGGCATTTCTTTGATTGCTTTGACCTTATCTGGGTCCACCTCTATCCCCTTCTGACTGACGATGTGTCCCAGTAAGTTTTTAGAAGTTACTCTAAAAACACACTTCTTTGGATTTAACCGGAGGTTGTACTTTTCAGCTCTGGCCATAAACTTATCAAGAGCCTCGAAATGTCCTTCTCTCATTGAAGACTTTACTATCATGTCGTCCACGTATACTTCGATCTCTTTGGGGACCATATTGTGCAGCAGAGTTGTAGCCATCCTCTAATAAGTAGCTCCTATGTTTTTCAATCCAAATGGCATGACTGAGTAACAGTAAACACCCCATTTGGTAGTGAATGAAGTTTTCAGCTTGTCAATCACCGCCATCATGATCTAGTTATACCCCGAGAAGCCATCTATAAAGGAATACATGGCACTGGAAGCTGCACTATCAACTAGGGTGTCGATATGTGGCAAAGGGAAGTTATCTTTCGGACAGGCTTTGTTCAAATCCCTGTAATCCACGCACATTCTGACCCTTCCATCTTTCTTTGGAACTGGCACTATATTTGCCAACCACTGGGTGTCGTCAACCACTTCTAAGAACTTCACCTTCAGCTGCTTCTCGACCTCTTCCTTGATCAAAAGAGCCCATTCTGGCCTCAATCTTCTTTTCTTTTGCTTTATTGGTGTTGTAGACACCCAATTTCGGGATAACCGAGCATGGATGCGACAGAGAACTCCGATGATGAGAAAATTAAAAATTAGTTTCGGGATGTTTGAGTTCGGAATCTCAAAGAGGCTTGATTGTGTTTCTAAAGTACGTTTAAGGACTCAATTGCAAAGTTTTGGTTTTTATAGGGACCTTTTCGTAATTAAATATTTCGACATTTTTGATCGGAATAATGGATTTCCGATCGGAAATCCAGATTGCCGATCGGCAATCTGGACTTCGGGTCGGCATTTTAACTCGCTGTTTCGACATTTTTCAGTGTTTTAACTCACGTAAAACTCAATATCTCGATTCTGATTGGTTCAGTGATGAGATATTGATGTATTTAAGTGATTAGTGATCAGTTAACTACTGATTTGCAGAGAGAAAGAGTCCCTCACAGGAGGAACTCAATCTCTCCTGATGCAACAGAGTTACAAT
>CATIWK010439607.1:0-14086 GCA_949634005.1 Mallotus japonicus
GAGGGCTTTGGTGTTTCAAGCTAAAGGCCAAACATTTGGGTGGCTTAGCATTAATTCAAGAGTTGAACCAAGAGCAATCCATTGTAATAAATTACTTGTGGTCTACATCAAACACTTAGGAAATTGTAAGTATTCCGCAATAAAGATTTCCTAAGTTTTGTTTATACATGTTGATGTATTGTTTTGTTATGTGTTATATTGCAAAATGGATCTTGAGAGTGGAATTCTTTATGTGATGAAGGGTTATGAGAAAGTAAAATTTTAAAATTTACTCTACTTATATTAGTGCTCACCACACTACTCTTAAAGCCTAAGTAGCATAACCGATTCCTTTCAAAAATAACATAATACCGTTTTCCATCAATGGAAGAAATAGGAGAGGGTCCCCATACATTAGAACATATCAATTTTAAAGGCTGAGAAGCAACATAATTAGAAGCAGAAAAAGAAAGTTTGTGATTTTTACTTATAGAAATGCATGACATGAGGAAAAGTCTTTATTATCAGAAGACATAATATTTGAATGAGACAAACTTAACGAACAGTACGAATGGATGCATGAGCCATTCTAGCATGCCATGTAGACAAAGAGCAGAGAAAAGCTTGTTTAGGACTAGTGGGAATCAGTGTCATATTCAGGGCGTAAAGTCCTCCACTATTTTAGCCTGTAAGCAGCAAACCCTCGTGCGAATATCCTTGATCTCAAAGTGGGAAGGAAAAAATTCCACAGAAACATTGTTAGTTGTAGTAAATGAAGAAATGGAAAGATGATTACTACAAATATTAGGAACATGAAATAAATCTCAAAGATCAAAAATTTTATTTTAAGAGGAATAACAAGAAGAACCAACCTGAGAGATAGAAAGAGTGTTACCATTGCCAATTGTTATATTATCAGGTCCTTGATAATCTTTTGTGTTGCTTAGATTATCAATGTTAGGTGTGAGATGATGAGTTGAGCTTAAATCCATAATCCATAACTGAGAAATTGGAGTTGAGGTGGCGGCTAAATTGGAGACTGGCTTTTGGTTAAAAGTGCGGGTATCTCGAGCAATTTTTGGTGATGAACAGTTATGGGCTACATGTCTTATTCTTTGACAGTTATGGCACATGAGGTGTCCGGAATTTTGTGGTAGTGAAAAAGATGAATCGGACTGCTGGGAAGAGAAAGGCGAATAGGACTGCTATGAAGAAAAATTAGTCTGCTGCCGTTGATTGAAATTTCGCCTATGTCCTCAATTGTATTGGCCACCACATCCTATGTTGTTGGTAGAACGTGGAGTGAAGAAGGCTGTAGGTGGAGTAGAGAGGATGGGTTCTCTTCGTTTTACATCAGCTGCAAGATTCGACTCTTCACTTAAGAGCAAGTCGTACAAATCATCAAATGATACAACATCAAGTCTATTTTCAAGCGACCGAACAAAAGGTCGATAATCAAATCCCAAGCCATTGGTAAAGACATGAACTAAGTCATCTTCACTAATCAGGTGTTGCAAAGCAGCAAACTGATCATACATACTCTTGGCGTATTGAGTGTAGGTTGCTATTGATTCATTTGCATCTCATTGTAACTTAAAAAATGCACATTTTATTGTTCTAACTTGTGCTTTAGAACCTGAGGCATAAGTTCTTGCTAGCTTTTCCCATGCATTCCTCGCACTAGAAACTCCCACCACTTGAGGAATGAAGTTTTCGGTTATGGAACCAATGATCCAACTCAGAACGAGTTAGTCTTGGCGAAACCACAACTCATACTGAGGATTTGGTTGGTTGTCATCGGTCGTCATAGGTGGTGCTTGCAATCGGCCATCAACATGCTTGGCAAGATCATAACTATTTAAGAGTGGCATTATTTGAGCTTGCCATAACAAATAGTTAGTTGAATTCAGCTTAATTGGAAGGTGGGTCGCAATGTTTGGCAAAGCAGATACTTGGAGAGCAGATGTTGCAGAGACTGCGTTTGTCGTAGTATTGGTTGTAGAAGACGAGCTGGTTGTGCTTTCGGTGGCCATTGAAGAGCTGGGTTACTGAACCTCTTAGGCTCTGATACCATGAAAAGTATTTGATAAGAAGCCAACTCAAATTGTATTCATGTATTACCGAATCATATACAGGTTAGATAAGTGACAGTATGGACTGTTACAACAGCATGATAAACATAGAGTTATACGGTTAGGAGAATGTTATCACATTAGGAGAGGGGAGATAAGAAGGAGAAGGTTTATCCTTATCAATAAGCTCTCAAATATGAGATTGTAATACTCTTGAACATTTTAATTTGATAAGATTTTTTACCCAGTTTAAATTGATTTTGTATAATTTTTATAATTTTTATCCCCTAGTTACAGTGGTAGTAAAGTTCATCTTCAGCTCCTTAGAAACAAAAATATAAATAAAAACGATACTAATTGAAGGAGTTACCACATAGAAACTTTAAAATGAAAAAAAAAAAATAATAATAATAATAATCAAATGATTTTAAGTAGTCGGTGCTTCCAAAATAAATATATCACTCATTCAATGCATCGGAAGGCGAAAACACACATCCTAAGAACTAATGGTAATAAACCAAATCCAAAATCACAAACTCGAGAGCCGCATAGCATTATTTAATCAAACCAAAATGCAACAATTTCTTAAACCCTTCACTAGAAGTTTGCAATTTTTCTTTTATTCAATTCGACCACAGCAATGCAATCTCAGAATTGTCCCTTTCAGAACTGGCGAGTGTTGGACTGCTATTACCACTGCTTTCAGAAGATGAAGCAATTGTCTTCTGCAGAACCCCGGATGGGGAAGAGACTGCAGTTCCTAAAGGACTGGTTGGATCTCCATTTTCAACCACGGTGATAACAGAGCTCAGTTGCAGAACTTCTGCTAGAGGACCACCCTGAGACATTGTAGTTCCCTCTGTCCAAGCAGCAGGAGCCATGGCCAGCAGTTTTATACCAGAGTCACTATTGTCATCTAACTCTACTGGACCCACTTGAATCTGACCCACTTGATCGTCCATAGAGTTTATGCCCAATGAAAGCAGTCCATTTGAAGAAAAAGCAGAAATTGTGTTTCTGGAGTTGTCACTCTGATCATCTGATGCTGCATTAGACCATGCATCAATAAAACCTCTGTTGGGTGTCTCATTTAGAAATAGAGTGCTTTGATTTCTCTGTTGATCTTCTCCTGCATTGAAATTTCCGAAGGAGTTCAAATTCAAAGTTTCTCTATGGTAGTCCGGATTGAAGGAACTCTCGCTTGATAGCCCAATTTCTATCCATTGTTGATCAGCCGTAGCATCAGAGGCAGCTTCTCCTTTGATCGTCATCCACTCCGAAGTCCTTCAGAACACTAGGAAATGTCAGCCAAAATCCAAAAACGAAATTTGGTCAAATCAGCATCTTAAACCAACCTGGGTTCCTTGAAAGTTGAAGCAACAGCCCTGGACCCATCGAAATCTGCAACTTTTGTATCAAGTTTAATAACAGAATTAGGATCCTGTAGGTACGTCTGCAAAATGGAACCAAGAAACTGAGAAGCAGCAGTACCATTGTTGCTAGCAATGGCCCCAGCAACAGGAGTTCCACAGGCATAACTATTATAACGGGTCTTCTTGTTGTTGGTGTTGGCACGGAGTTCCACAGGCTTTCTTGAACGGGGACGGCCTCTGTGCATGTGACGCTCACAGTATTTTTTGTCGGGGGCAACATCCCTTGAACACCTCCATTTCTTTCCATCTGTTCTCCTGCACCTTCCTGGCTCTAGATCTGCCCCATTTGTGAACTTCAGATGTAAGCCACCACTGCCCACTGCATAAAGATTACAATCAAGTGCCCATCTCGCCAATTTTTACAAACAAAGAACAACAGGGAAAAGAAACAAGTAGTTTACAAGAAGAATGGGAAGAAGAAGCAGCAGCAGCCGGGTCTGGATGAAGATTTCTTGAAGTGGGTAAAAGAAGTTGTGGAGGTACAGGAACAGAAGCCATCATGTACTTGTATATCATAGCTTGTCTTTCAAGCTCTTTCCACTGTGCATTTGTAAAAGGAAACTCCAAAGATACTGTTGCTTCTGCTGTAGTTTTCATATCTACACAGTAACCAGTCAGTGCCATTGACCTTTTTCTTTTTCTTCTCTCTCGATTTATTAAGACCAAAGTTTTTCAAACAAATAAAACAAAATTATTGACTTGAGAAAAATAAACAAAAGAAATTGAAAAGAAAAAAAAAATTGCACCTGGGGATTTGAAGGAGGCAGATGTGATGACAGGCTCTGTGGGAGAGATGTCAAAAGGCTGCAGTGTTCTCGCTGCACTAACACCAGAAACAGTAGCACCATAATAAGCAGCAGTCTCACCAGCAACAACATTGTGGTATATATCACCACTTGAGATGCGCTTGTTCCTGCTCCTTACTGTGGGACCGTAATCACTACCACTACTTGAAGAAAATGGACGGTGGTGATTTTCATGATCAACCATCATATATAAAAAGAAAAAGCTAAAGGAGGTGAATGGTTGATGAGATTAGATGTATATATGATATTTGTAGTAGCTTTAGACCCAAATCAACAGCACAACTTTGAACAAATCTTTAGCTTGCCTTGTCTAAAACGCTAAGGCCAACTATAGTCATAATGAAAAAACTTTCTGTATTTGGGAAACTCACCTTCTCTGTTTACTTTTTTCTTGAATTCACACAAGAGAACTGTTTTTTTATCTTTAGAGCTCGTGGGCTTTTCTTAAAGAAAGCACTCCACCGTATTGTGCTCCATATCTCTAATAAGACTTATCTCATACACCTCCTTTTATTCTCTCTCCAGTTGGTGGGTGGCAGTGAATAATATGGTAGAAACAGTGTGGGGTTGATGCAGGGATTTATGATATAGGAATGGGTTGCCGCCATTGTAGGCCTTTGGCTTTTGCCTCCATGCTTCCAACATTCGCACCATTGTTGTTAGTAGACAAATTAGTAAAAGCAACTCTTATCTTTTCAACACACGCCTACTTACATGCACCCAAAACTCTATCTCTCTCTTATAATTAATGCGGCAACTATTGTTTTCTTCTGCATGTAAGGCTAGAAACACCGTACTAAACCCATCACCTCTCTGATTTTTTCTATTGCATTTTAAAAAAAAAGAAAAACTAAAGCAAGATTTCGACACCCACTTCCTTCAACCTAGGGGTGGTATTATCGCCTTTCAAATCATCATCGGAAATAATATGATCTATTTTGTGTCTTAAATAATATCATTCGTTCTAATTTTATTTATATAAATATAAATATGTGTATTGTAAAAGATCTTTTGTTGTAATTTAATTTGCCAACTCAAAATGATATATTTAAATTATTTATTATATTATATCATATTACAGAATCATATGAATTTTGTTAATTAAAAAATATTAAGTAATTGATAATATAACATTTATTAATTTATCGAGTGTAATTACAACTCAAAGTATAGCACTCATTTTATTAATAAAAAGGCTAAAAGTCTAAAAAATATAAATCAATGCATATCTAATTGATTTGCAAATATATACTTTAGGGAATTTTTACAATTAACCAAAATATAGAAGATGTTTTAAAAATACGATTGACATTTTTCTTTTAAAAATACGGTGTTAACTAAAATTATTTTAAGAATATGATATTATTTGCTCATGTACAAGCAACAACTTGACAACTTTACAACAATCACCAATACCAACAACTATAAACCATACAATAATAACATTACAAAACTAGAAAACAACTATAAAACTGCAACAATGAAACAACAATCATTCATTAACCAAAAAATAATGAACAACAAAACAACCTCACAAAAACTCTTTGACAGCCATAAAAATAAAACCAATAAAAAGAAAACCACCCTTCAATAACCAAAAAATAACGAACAACTATAAAATAACCTCACAAAAAACTAGAAAATAACCATAAAATAGCAACAACAACTACAAAACAACTAGACAACAACCAAAAAATAAATAACTAAAAAAGCCTCACAAAAATAAAAAAACAACCATAAAATAGAAACAACCAAACAAAAACCATTCACTAACCCAAAAAAAAAAAAATAAATAAACAACATCAAAACAACTCTTCAACAATTAGAAAACCAAAAAAAAAAAAAACACCCTATAAAACAACCTCATAAAAATCAAAACACAGTCATAAAACAGCAACAACTTGATAATAATCATTCAACAGCCAAAAATGACAAACAACTTAAAACTCATAAAAAACAACCATAAAACAATAATAACAGTCAAACAACAACACTTCAACAACCAAAAACAACAAATGACATTAAAACAACCTCATTAACAACTCTTCAACAACTGAAAAACAACTAAAAATTATAAGACAACCTCACAAAAAAATAGAAAACAACTATAAAATAACAATAACAACAACCGGAAAACAACTTAAAATTGCAACAACGACCTAACAGCAAACTTTTAACAACAAATAACATCACAACATCACAAAAATCTCACAAAAACCCTTTAATAACCGAAAGACAATAAAATAGCTAAAAGAAAACGTCATAAAAACCATAAAATTACCGTAAAACAGCAATAACAATCCAACAACAATCTGACAACTAGAAAATAACTAGCAAATAACCAAAAATAGTAACAACAACTCAACAACCAATTTTGAATAGCTCTGGTTAATTCTTGTTTACTAAAGCATATATAGAGCAAAAAATAATAGAAAAGAAGGAAGAGAAATGCCCAAAAATCAACAAAAATTAACCAAGCATCCTCTTTGACACTATTGTAACTATCTTCTTCTTTATCATCAATTTTTTTTTCTTCTTTTCCTCTTTTGTTTCATCTCATCAAAATCAAAACAATTATGATAACGGGTGAAAATGGTGCTATCGGTGATTGAGTAGAATCCTTGTTTTCGAGCTCCTCCATGAGGAAGAGGAGGTTGCGTCAAAATCTGGAGTTTTCCTTCAATGGTCCATATGGTCATCAAAGAGGAAAACAACATAAAAATGAAAAAAAAAAAAAACATATTTTATGAAGCACGGATCTAGTTAGAGTTGAAAAGAGTCACCATAAATTTAAAAAATTTGGTCAAAAAAATAGTGTACAATGTAAATTTTTCTATAATTTAATCGTATTAAATATCTTTAATGTAACTATTAGCGTCTAAAGTTTTGAGTTAACTAATATTAATACTAAATTATATCAAAACTACATGATTTTTTCTTGGAATGACATCATTTTTTAATATACTTAATAATTTAATTATAGTTTCTTAATGCTATTCGAATTAATATCAAAGCTAAATAAGTTAATTATGAAACATCGTAATTTTTTATTGTACTTAATAATTAAAATTATGTTTATTTAATACTAATACTTAGACTGAATTAGAGTCACTTCGGGTTACACAAAAAATACATAGTTTAAAAGTGAAACTATGTAGTTTTATAATAAAATTACATATTATTAAATTATAGTTAAAAATTTATATTATAATTATTAAATATAATTTAAATTCATATTATATCTACTTAATACTAATTAATTTAATATTATATTTGCTTAATATTGTATTTATTTATATTTACTTACTATTATTACGAAGATATTTCTTGCCATTATAGTTACTTGCAAGTTTCAAGAATATTATTTCTTAATAGTGCCTCAAATTTTTACTGAGTAATAAATTTACTGCATAATTTTATTATACAATTTTATTGAATAAATTTTTTTTGAGAAACAATAAATCTTTAATTCATTGAAGATCAATAATACATTTTGATGAACATATAATATGAATATACTACAATCAAGAAATATCGGAAAAACTCTCATTGAAGATATGAAACCGTTCGTCACTATTCTTCGATCACGTTGATAGAGCTATTTTAATTTGCAACTCAACAATTTGTTCAACAATTTTTATGCTCCACTCCATAGCATTCGTTAGCCATAAATCGATTCTATGGTATTTAATTGAGTATGATTGCAAAAATACTGACAAAAGTTTCATAATAGAGAGAACTATAAACTCCATAGAGAACTACCAAAACCCCATAAAGGGATTAATAACTTCACGAATGAAAAAAAAATAAAAATAAATTAAAACAAACAGATTAAAGATCTATATTTATTGGATGAAAAAATAAAATAGAATAAAAAAAATTGATAAGGGACCACCACCGATCTAAAAGATGATCGGCAGTGGCAAAAAACAAATGTTTTTTTTATGAAGAAACCTAATAATTTATTTAACACTAATACCTAATGTTAATTAATATTAACTAATGCCATAAAACTACATATATAGTTTAATAATATATAATTATTAATTATTTAATACTAATTTAAAATTATTATATATTTTCTCAACACTAGATTCGTATTATATATATTATTTAGTTAGTACATTAAAATATATTTACATAACATTAATTTTTCATGTCCTTGTTCTAGAGGTCTATTAAAAATAACAATAATATTAAATAAAAGGATAAATATAGATGAAATAAATAGATAAATAAAATGATAGATTAATTGGAAAAGGATAGTTAATATATAGGAGAGACTAAAGAGAAGTTTTGAAGTGCTAGTTTTATATGGAGCAAAATATAGAAAGGCTAAGTGGTAGTTTAGAGAGACAGATGTAAGAAAAGGAAGAGGGAGAGAGTGGGTGTCAGGAATTCAAGTAACCAACAAAAGAAAAAGGTAAAAAAAGAGAAAACAAGCAAGAAGAGAAGAGTAGGAAAAGGCAAAACAAGAAACCCAGGGAAGATAGCTCAATAAATTTAATTTGCATGCACAATAGAAGCTCCTAACTTGATTTATAGATCAACAAAAAGCAATTTGAGACTTGTTTGAAACTGAAATTCATGGTGAAAAGGAATTGTGCAATAAAGAAATAATAAGAGGGATTTCTTATTATAACAAAGAAATAATAACTGAAATCCATACTCTTCAAGAGCTCTAGCTTGGACTCATGTGACTACTGGATCTACTATTCTTTTTTATTTTTCTATTTTCTCTTTCTTGTTCTTCTTACATGACTTTTCAATTTTGGGGTTTACTTTTTTTAGGATATTGTGATCTTGTTTGCATAAACTAAATCGAGTACCTGAAAAGAAAAAGTAAAAAGATAAAATAAAATAAAATAAAATGTTAGTATAACGGAAATAGAAAATATGCTAATATTGGTACGCATATCTCCCTGGCAACGACACCAAAAACTTATTAGCAACTTTTCTGCAAGTGCATGGATCATAATAAGTAGTAAAGAGTGAGTATTTGCATCATTTTCACGAGGAGATAGATACCAAGTACTACCTATGATTTTATTTCTACAAGCGAACAATATTGAAGTAAAATGAAATTAAATGACTAAAATAAGTAGGCAAGAATATTTAACAATCCTATTTCAATTAATTAAGCTAAATTCAATTTTTAAAAAGCTAGAGTCCAAATTTTCTTTACTAGCTATCACTTGAATTACAGGATCATTTCATAATTTAATTTATTGATTTTAGTCAAGGGTTAATTGCTCTAAATTGCCTAAAGTCCCTCTGGAGATCATTTAAGCATACCAAAACTAATTATCGCCTGTTTTCACGGTCAATCAATTAATTAGGGCTCATTAAGTTTTTTAGCAAATTATTAATCCCCGAAGAACTCGTCTACTTTCATGATCGAGGTTCCTAAGTTTTATGAGTTTTTGAGCTAGTAAATTATACAATTTTCATTGTCTATAACTTATCCAGAGATATGCATTCAATCAAGCCTAAAATTGAACACAAGAATAAATTAAATCAACTCATAAAATTGATTGAAAACCAATATGTTGAATAGAAATAGAGATCCAAACAAGCGATAGTCTAGCTACACAAATCAAAACCCTAAAGGGATTTAATTACACAAGAGTAAAATGTTGAAACGCAAAAGAGAATCTAAATATATAATAGAATTGAGAAGAAGAAGAATGATGGTGAAACTCATTTCTTGGGTAGCCTTGATAATTCAATTTTTGGAAAGCACTTATTCTTCGCTTATATTTCTTCCTCTAACATTTTCAACAACCCTAAATAATCCCTACACTTCATCTTATATAGGAATTCTAATAATAGAGTCCTCCCACGCTCAATTTTCCAGTCTAAAATAAAAAAAGGAAAACTCCCTCGATCGGCATGGCCTATGGCATGGCTATGCCTCGTCTTGTGTCAATGTCTGAACCAAATAGCATGCCTTCGATATGCCTAAGCTTAAATATCATTCTTCATTCTCGAAAGTAACACGGCCAGAAACATGGTCGAGTCCTGGGTGTGTCATATACTCCTTCAATCTTTCGCTTTTGCATAGAAGTAGGCATGGTTGACCATATGGTCATGACGAGGCCGTGCTAACCAAGCTCCAAATTCTTTAAGTTAAATAGACTATAGCATGACCAGAAACATGGCCGTGCGATAAGGTGTGTCATCTCTTCTTGTTCATCTAGTGCATAACACGACTGCAACCATGACCGTGTCGTGGTCGTGTCCAGGACTTGACTTTATTTTGGAAGATTTAATTGAAGAAATACCTAAAAAAGAAGAAATCTAATTAAAAACTAAAAAAAACTCAAATAAAATATAAATTAAACCTAAAAACGCTTAAAATAAATTTAAAACTTAAAATGAAATCTTTCCTAATTCAATTGATATTTCTAATAAATAAATATTATTAATACTCAAAATTCTCTTAAATTTCATTAAAATTCAACTAAAAATGTATGCATAAATAACATACATCAATTGGATCATAATGAAGATTACAATTTAGAAGGACTTTTCTCCAGACTTCTTGAAAGAAACTACATTTGAAAAATAAATGTTTAAGGTTTTCAATACATCTGTTGCAAAAGCTATATATAGCATATGGTCTAATTCCCTTTTTTGAGTTCTTTTCTTACCAAGAAGTTTGTTGTTTATAACTAACTAAGTGATAAAACTTTACCTTGGAATTATTTTAGCTCCTTATATAATCTTATACCATGATACAATGCCTAATTTTACTGTAAAGGCATTCTATGCACTAGAAACAAATTGGCCAGAAGTAGTCAAACTCCATCTAATACTATTAGTATTTTAATCCATAATGCAATATTCTTCAATATACTTCCAAGCTTTCTCAATCAGATCATTTAATAAACCAATAAGATGCCATATCAGTTATTGGTCCCTCCTACATGAGGAATCCATAAGCAATTGGGAAAAAAAAAAGAAAAATCTAAAAAATAATAAAAGAGGAAGAAAATAGTTAATCCTTGGCCTATAAGGATAAGTTAATCTTATTCTTTAAGCACAAGAAATATCTTTATTTATAAATAGGTATTCCACACACTTTATTTTTGTATGAGAGTAGAGAGCCAAAGTACTGAAGACAGTATATGAGAGCCAAGAAACATTGATTATATGATATGTATGCTGTTATATATATATATATAAAAGATATACAAGCAGATGGAAAATGTATTGAAGTATAACTAGGACTCTATGTTACAAAGATTATTTCGGTTGATAGTAGTGCCATATCATCCTCCTGTAAATTGATTGGGAGCTTGGTGAACAGTCAATTTGGACATGAGCAGACGAAAAACTATTTTGGAAGTTGGCTTCATCAATACATCAGCCAATTGATCTTTGGTAGAGAGATAACGGACTAGCAGCTGCTTGTTCAGAACTCTTTCGCACACAAAATGGAAGTCGATTTCCAGGTTCTTAGATCTTGAATGGAAAATAGGTGAAGAAGTTAGATAGGTTGCAGAGACATTGTTACACCAATGGACAGATGTTGAGGAAGATGGAATGAACAACTCGCGCATGAGTGACTGTAACCAATGGAGTTCATTTACTGAAGAAGCAAGTGCTCTATATTCGGCTTCAGTGGAAGAGCATGCAACAGTACGCTATTTGCGAGAACACCAAGTAATTAAATTACACCCAACAAAAATTGCATAACCAGATGTTGATTTGCGATCGCAGTCTTCAGGGTTGCCATCCCAATCTGTGTCGTTGTATATATTGATGTCAAAATAAGGAGATTTTTGGATGAAAAGACCATAATGCAGAGTTGCCTTGAGATAGCGTAAGATACGCTTGACTGCCACCCAATGGTTATCAGTTGGAGAGTGCATGAATTAGGAAGCTTGGTTAACAGTATAGCATATGTCTGGTCTCGTCACGCACAAGTATTGCAAGCCGCCTACCATGCTTCTATAGAGAGTTAGATCGGGAAAAGAGGTACCCTTTGATACTAGTCGACTAGTTGGAGAAGTGGGAGTTGCAATGGGGTTGACATCTAGCATGTTAGCTTTAGCAAGTAGGTCATGGATGTACTTCGTTTGAGTTAGAAGAAGACCATTGTCAACCCATGATGCTTCTATGCCAAGAAAGTAATTGAACTTGCCCAAATCCTTGAATGGAAATTTTTCCTTAAGAGCTCGAAGGATAGAACTCAAAAAGGAATTATCATTGCCAATGAGTAAGAGATCATCAATATACAAAAGATAAAAAGCATGTACCTGACCATGTTTGTAGTAATACAAGGAGCAATATGTTTTTGAAGCTTTGAAACCAAGATGAAGAAGAGCTACACTAAGGCGTTTGTACCATTGGCGAGGTGCTTGTTTGAGCCCATATATGGATTTCAGAAGCTTACATACATAGTCCAGATATTTGGGGTGGATGAACCCTTAAGGTTGTGTCATATAAACTTCTTCTTCCAATGAACCATGTAGAAAGGCATTAGAGACATCTAGTTGGTGTACATGCCAACCTGAAGACACTACTAGAGATAAAATTAACCGGATGGGCAGCTGGTTTGATCACTGGACTGTATGAAAGGAATCGATTAAGCTACTTAGGCCATAGATACTAGTGTGGTGAGCACAAACCTAAGTAGATCAAATTTCAAAAATTGGCTTTTATCTTAACCCTTCATCACATGAAGAATTCCACTCCCAAGATTCATTTTGTAATTCAACACATAACTAAACATACATCAACATGTATAAACCACATATAGGAAATCAAATTGCGGAATCACTTACTAATTTCCAAGTGTTTGATGTAGACCACAATAATCTACTACAATGGAATGCCTTCTTGAATCAATGCCAAGCCACCCAAGTGTATGGCCTCTAGCTTGAAACACCAAAGCTTCCAAATCACCTTCTTGCTCTTGATCAAGTATAGATGCAAGTCCCTCTCAAAAGACCCTTTGATAACTTGCTCTAACTAAATCCCTCAAGCAAGAATTTAGAGTTTATGTTTGGTTTCCTTTTTATATATCTCTTAACCTAATTCTCTACACTCTCTACTAACTCTTAATGGATATATCAAAAACTCTTATTGTCTAACCTTACTAACTCTTAATAATGTTATATTTATATGTAGAGATTTAAGGTTTTATTAGATATAAACATACAAATATCTCTTACACTTTTATCATTAGGATGCCACCTAATGACTGGTTAAGAGTGTATATGTATATATATCTAATGTGTGTAGAGAATATATGTTAATTGATTAAAAACATCACATGTATTTAAACCACACATATTATCTCTACAAATCCCACTAACTCCTTTAGCCCCTAAAGTCAACAATATACACACATAAGATATTTAATCTCTAATGTATATCTAAATGACTTAAGTTGATAAATGGACTTGGGCTTGGTTATTGGGCTAACTCTTAGACCAATAATTAGGCTAAGCCCAATCCATAAATCAATTGGGCCTAGTTTATGAACATGGGCTTTTTGGTTAGGCCAACACTTGGCTCAAGCCCATTCCACCAAACTAATGGGCCTTAGGTTGATGGGCTTTGGAGTTGGGCCAACATTTGGCTCAAAGCCCATTCTATCAAACTAATGGGCCTTGGATTAATCTTTGGGCCAAAACTCTTTTGGAGCTAGGCCCATACACCTTGGGCCATTAATCCAAGTCCTTTAAGGAAACTATATATTTCTTTATTTAACACTTTAATTAATATCTCATATTAATCAAGTATTTAATAATTAAACTCTTAGTGGAATTAGATTTCATGATAT
>CATIWK010439787.1:0-15729 GCA_949634005.1 Mallotus japonicus
AAATAAGATGCAAATCGAGATAAAATATAATAGGTAAAAAAAGAAAATAGATTCAAACAGTCGAAAGAAAAAATTCATACCTTTTTAAGCAGATTTACTTTCTTCTCAGATCCAACTATTTCAACTCCATTGCATCTTCAAACACATAAGAAAGTCAATTAAAACAAAATCTATCATGATACCAAATGTTTATTATCCTTCCCTTTCTTATGCATAAAGAAGAATTTTCTATTTGGTTAATTTTATGCTTCATAAGACAAAATAAAACAATTAATTTTAAATTTTAAAAGTTTTACAAATGCATCTTAGTTGTTTACCTCTTTTCTTAGACAATATGATGATTGTTTTTTTGTTTTTTTCGGTCTGCGAGCTCCTTTCACTTCAAATCTTTACTCCGCTTTGAAGATTTAAGGATATCTTCTCTTCTTCTAATGAATCTTTTAAATTTAGAATTGATCGGAAAAATATTTGGTGAATTTAGAATATAAATTTTCTCTCAGACAGAGAAGTGAGCTCTATATGTACTGGTGGACCTATATGCCATATATATGAGAAAAGAAAATATTTTTAAATTAAATATGTATATTTTTATTATTGTCACGTGATGACCGTCTCACTGAAAAAAGTTTTTTGTATTTATTTTAAAAATTAATAATTTAAATTTTCTTTCAGATTCGCTATTTATTATAAAGACAATTTTGCATAAAGAGACAACTTTCATAACTAAAAATAGACTTTCAATGTAATATGAATTGGTGATTAATTTTTTCTATAACCTTGTTTATAAAGAGAAATTTCAATTTCGATACAATTTCATGCTATTTTTCCAAATGCTTATGTATAGTTTGAGAAATACTTTAGTATTTTGTATTGAAAGTTTTAGAAATTATTAATGTTCAATGACAATTTTAAGAAAATTTTTACAAAATTCTCTATATAATTTCATATTTAATTTGAACTTTTAAGTCCAATGCCCTTTAGTCCCCTAGTTTTAGAAATAATAACTTTACAATTAAAGGATAATAAACGAGGGACTAAAATATTGTTTTGTTTGAAATCTTAGGGACTAGAATTACTTTTACTTTAAAATAAGAAACTGAAATAAAATATGAGGACTAAATTAGACATTTTAAAAAAATCTTAGTGTAGATTTTATAATCTCATCAATATTGGGGGGAGATTCAGTAATTTACTCTAAGATAATAGGAGTATTTCTTCGGTATATATATATAAATGTATATTTATATATATAAAATTAAAAACTAGTTAAAATCATTATTGTTTAAATATGACCATAAATATATATGTCAAATAATATATATCAATGTTATAATTAAATATAGTCAATAATTCTTGAATTGTTGATAGCCTATGGAATTAAGAATATTGAGAAATCACTAAAACTCCATTCCCTCACTAGGGAAAAAAAAATTGTCTATTTTAAGTAGAATAGTTAGGAGTTGGACCTACCACCATTCATGTGGTTGGAAGACAGTATATATTTCATGACAATAAATAATATTGGCTGTCAGATTTCCACTTATTACCACATGATAAATGCCTTTCCATAATATTAAATCAATAGGCTCAATTTTCCTTTTTTTAAAAAAAAAAAAAAGGTAATAGGACTAATGACTAAAAAAATATTTTTTTATTTTTTTATTTGTATTTTTACTAAAATCTTTTATTTAATTAAACAGGCATGTCCCTTTATCTTATTTGGCAATTAATTGTATATCAATTATTTAATAATAAATATAACATATATCATTTTTATATTTAAATTTTTCATATATCTAATAATTATACGAGTTTCGATTATTTTGAAATTTAAATCAGAATAATTTTTATAAAAAAAGATATTTTTTAATATCTATTTCTTCATACATAAAAATTTAACTCAAAATTTTATTTAAAAAATAAAAATTTCTTATTATAATTTATAATCAAATACATATAAGAATTTTTGTTGTTTAATTAGTTGTAAAAATTGTCCTGTGGCTGCATGGCTTCGTGCCATTTGTAATTTTTCTTTTCCATGTCAAGCCAATCTTTAAATACAAATCGTAAAATAAGTCTCCTTTTTCCATCTAAATCCTTATATGTAGCCCATCTTTAACTGCAAATCATGGCACAGGAGCTCAATATGCCAAGCAATGGTACTCTCCTCCCCTCTTCTTTTCTTTGCTTCCTGGTAATGTAGAATGCCAAGCAATGATAATCTTTTATTTCCTTTAAGCTATTATTCATATTTAATTTGCTTATCATTGTGGGTGTCACCTAGCATTAAAGAGGTGATGGAGAGTGCTTCGTGGCCAGGTTTTGGAACTTGGATTAATAACTAATAGGTCAATAAGAAAGAAAGAAAGAGATTATATGCTTTACAAAAAATACTTAATAATGAAAAAAAAAAAAAAGCTACACATGTATGTTCAATGAAAATATGTCAACTGAATGTTAATAAGAGAGTAATCAAGTGATAACCTCTCTTTAAGAATATTTTGAAGTGTAGGGTTCGAGTCCTACTATCGTCAATTTAAAAGAAAATGACTGCTCCTTATATTGTACAATCCATCAATATTTATATCATATGACCTCTCTATTAAAAAAAATATATAAATGTTTTTGTATAAATTACAATTTTTATGTTGTTTTAGGAACTCCCTATTAAAAAAATGCCAACTAAATGTTTTTGTATTAAATCGCAATTTGTATGTTGTTGTAGTTGTGTAGATGGTATAAACATGTATTTTTTTTTTTTTTTTGAGAAACTCGTTATAAACATGTATTGATTTAAAAGGAAGTTGTTGTTTTTAATTCAATTGAATATGGTAAGTTATAATGATTTATGAGTTGATTAAGGTATAAAAGCCAATGGATGGAGGTAAACATGAGATAATTAGAGCATCAATCATATGCAATATATGCGTATTAGATGATTTAACTTTCATAATTATAAAAAATTTTAAAGTTAAAATTTGGTGAGGTAAAATAATAAAAATATTAAAATTTGGACATTTTGGTTGTTATATTTTAAAAAAAAAGTTAAGTAGAATTAAATAAGAATAATAGATTGAAGTTAAGACAGTTAAAAAATTTAAAAATTGAAAATGTCTAAGGTTTATTTAAGTATTAGACCATATCCAATTCGATTTTCCTTCTAAATATAACTACAAATTTAACTTTAATTATATTTTTTTTTGTTAATTTGAATTACCGATATTTAGAGTTTACTGATTCGAACTAATTTAATTTGATCCGAATAAGATCATAAAAGTGGTTAATATATATCTCTAATATAATTTTCTTTTTCACTGGTGACATTTCCTGACGTAAGACCTCTAACTTTAGAGGATTCTTCAGTTTCTAATGTCAATTAAGCACCTTTTATTTCAGGAAAAAAAGGTAAGAAAGTATTATGAGAAAAATCATATGGTACAATTGTTTGAAACCGAAAAAAAAAAAAGCATTTTTTCTTTTTTATCAACTAAAAAAAACATTATGGGGCAAGTATAAATTATCTTCCAAATAAAATATTTGCATTTCAATTTCAAAAATGTAAAATTAACATTCACAAATGGTCAAATTTTTACCCTTATAATAGAATGATCCGGTATCAAGTCCTTTGCTTTCTTTTCCTTTAGGAGTTTGTAATGAAAAAAAAAAAAAAAAGAAATTTATGTTTTATCGCTATGGTTTTAGTGACAGAGCTAATTAGGTAATAGACAAATATTGTTGAAGATTGGATGTAGCTCAATATAATATAAAGGCTCCAATTTATGGGCTGAATTTGATGTGTAGGCACTTCCGAATAAACTCTGGTTTCTGCATCAATGTTTCAAGCCATGAATCTGGATGTTTTCATCCATTCATTCAACATACATAGCTTATGCTGTCCCCACTCTAATGTGAAAATCATTAGATTTTCCTAATAATAATAATAATACAAAAGAGCCTTATTTTATTATAAATAAAATTTATATGCTATGATGGTAGTCTAACTTAAGTTTGATATTATCCCCTAGTTGATTCAATTTTTTTAAATAATTATTTTAATTTTAGAAGAATTTTAAATAAAATTTATTTCCAAATGTAATTTTATTAATAAGGTACATTTGATTAAATAATTTACTATAGAATAAATTCATTTAAAATGTTAATTTTTTTAGAATTTAATTTAATAATAAATAATTTTGAAAAATTTAAAAATTTAGATTGAATATAATTTTTATTTAAATCAAACACACTCGCTTAAAATTGTAAATAAATTTTATAAATTTTGTGAAATTAATGTATAACAAACACAGATTATATAAATATTAATTAAGTTTTTTTTGGAAATTGATGCAATTAATATATGCATGTGTGAACACATACATATAACTATTTTTATTTTTTATTAAAAATTATATGTATAATTAATTAGCGTATATTATAAAGTATTTAAATTTGTATAGAAAAAGAAGTTTCATTATCGTAAAATTTCTAACTACGCCTTGTCATAACTCTTTTAATTTATAAATTTTATAAAAGAATTTAACAATTTTTTTAAAAAAAGAACAAATATATAAAAAATATGAATTTATTAAAAATAAAAAAAGTAAAAAAAATAGAATTAAATGATCAGAGAGCAGTGTTTATCTAAAAAATAATTGGTGGTAACTGAAAACAAAAGTTTTAAAAAGATAATGAGAAAAAAAAGGAAAAAATATGGCTAGAGTTTTTGTTATGAGTAGTCTAAAAATAAGTTGAATTATTTGTCTCATATTATTATTTAATTTAAAAAAATTTACACAGATTAGAAAACATATACTTAATATAAATATAATGTAATATTTTTTGATATAATATTTGTTTTGGATATTAAATAATTTTAATAAAAAATAATATTAAATTTCCCTCAAAAGAAATATATATTAAATTGAGAATTAAATTAATAGAATAAAAGAATACATTTATAATTTCAGCACTCTCTGATTTCCATCCTCTAGGCTCTAGCTAAAATCGGTTCCAGCAATTAACTCACGGAGAGAGACGCGCTAAAATGGCTGAAAACAAATGGTAAAGCAGTTCGTTTTCCGCTATTGTCCGATGGAGCTTCCTGTTGTCACTGCCTTTCAGTCTGTTTCGCACGTCTCTTGCTCTTTATCTTCAAAATCAGTATTCTTCCGCAGCGTCGATTTGAGCAAAAGGTTGAGTTTTAGCACCGCTACTGATGGCATCGGCACTAGTTCTAAGCGTTTTATTCGAATTGCTGCAGCGGCAGCTTCGGAAGATAATAGAAACAATAAAAACGAAGATAGAGCAGAATATAGTGTGAATTTTTTCGGCGAATCTCAGTGTATTGAAGTGATTGGCATTGGCAGTAGAATAGATTCTGTTATTGATTTTTGCTTGGAATCGCCTTTTCGATTATTATCGTCTCTGCGATTCTGGTAATTTGCTCTAATTAGTGTGGTGTTTTAGTTTTTGAATTATCTGTTCAGTTGCTATGTTGTTACAGTATCTGCAATTAATTAAACTTTTTTCTTTTCTTTGCAGGAACGTTAACGTTAAAGATTCACTGAATGTGCAGTTACAAGAAAGAGTTTTTGAAAAAGGTTTGTTTGGTTTCAAGAATTTGCCTTTTTTGAAAAGTTAAAGTTATTTGTTGTTGTTGTTGTTGCTGCTGCTTGTAATTTTAGCATTATACAATGTGATGAAATTGACTTGAGTAAAGATTAAATTTATGAAATTGTTGATACATATAGTATATATTCTTTGTGATTCTTGAAGAAGGAAACAAAAAAAGAAGAAGAGAAAGAATACTTTTAAAAGCAGTAAAGCAGTCTCAATCAAGAAATTCATAGTTGTTCTATTACTTTTATGTTCTAGTGATTTATTAGGTATGGTTAGAGCATGTAACTAGGGATTTTAATGACCATTAGTCTCCTATGCAATTTATATTTTTGACGGAAATTGTTTTTGGTATTGTTTTGATCTTTTTTGCACATTCTTTTTTGCAAGCAACTAGTGAGTATGTAGAAAGTTTTCTGTCATATTGTTAATTCATTGTTGTTTTGACTTCCATTTTCCCCAGTCTATTGTCTTATAGATTTGCTTTGGAGGAAGCCTTCTCCTCCTTTTCTAATTTGCATTTTCCTCGTCTTAATGTGGTTTTGTTTATTGTTAATGAAAAGAAGAATTTGAACCTTTTGGAGATGAGATGAGAATACCTGATTTGATTAAGCATTGTCTTCTTTATTTTCCACCTCTTGGTCCACTTGCGGTCATCTTTTTCGCATTTTCAGGGGATTTTTATGCATATGAAATTTTGGCATTAAAGGGCAGCTTTAACTGATTTCAAAACACAATTTGGAGAAGCTTTGTTTTGTTTTGTATTATTTCTCTCTTATTCTCTTTGTGCTGAGAACAAAAGGTCTATTTGCCTTACTATTATTATCTCTTGTTCTTCATGTTTGCAGAGCTTAATCCAAGGATTCTGGAAGCAACCGAGTTTCTGCAGTCATGTTCAACAGCTATTATCCTTGTTTGTACATCACTCGCCCATACATTTTGTGTTTATGATTTATAATCTATCATCTGATAAAGTTGGACTAACATTATTTACTAGAGGAAATATTGTATAATAATGATGATGGAAATCATAATCCACATAGAGAAATTCTGAAACATAAGAAGGATCAATTGAAATTAAATGATTATACATGTGTGTAAGAGTGTTTATTTAAATGATTAAATTCTTTTCAACCTCTGAAATTTTGACAGTGTAATGTATCCATTGACATTTTGACATTCTGTTGTGAATGCTGACGAGTGACTATGCATGTGGGGTTGAAAAGAAAAACACTTGAATATATTTGGCCATGTGTATTTGTTTTGTTCAGAATTCGTAAAATTGATGCATTTATTTTATATTTGTATTCCATATCTGAATCTGAATCTGAATTTATGCTTCATACACATGAGTGTATCTTCCCCTGCATGTTCTGGTCTCTGAAGGTTTGGTGGAAACATGAACTGCAAAGATTATTACGAAACTTCTTTGTCTTTTTTTGGAAAAGTTCTATTTTGCTATTCCAATGTCACTACTATTCCTTGTCTCTTTTAAGTTGCAACTTATTGGCCTAAGTGGCATAAAATCATGCTCTAACGTCCTTTTGTTTCATGTAAATGCATGTGTGCGGCTGTGGTAGGTGGCTTGTGCAGGATATGGTCTGGATCATGTTACAGCAATTGACATACTTAGAACTGTAAGATCTAGGAATGGGTTAGTTATTGCTATTTGTCTGAGGCCTTTCAGCTTTGAAGGACAAAGGCGTCAAGATGAGGTAGCACATGCCAAGGGAACTGCTATGACACTCTTCTTTTATGCAAATAAAATAGGAGAACTTTCACAGCAAACACTAAACGAACTCAATTTTCACAAAAGTTTCTTGTTGCTTTTAATTAACTTGAACATGCTATTTTCTTGCCTATTTGATTGATTATTATTTGCTTTAAAAATTGTAACAGGTGAAAGATTTGGTAGGAAAAATTCAAGGGTATACAAATTTTTGCATTGGTAAGTAATGTGTTAAATATCTTTGGGTAATAAGGCTTTTCGTTCTTGTTCAAACAGATAACAAATGGCCACTAATTGTTCCCTGGACTTCTCTAGTTATCATTGGCAGGGCTGCCTGGATCACTTTTTAGTCACATCATTAGGATGGAGCACCCATGTTGCAAAGTGCAATATGCACTCTAATTTATGGCACCTGTCTGGGCTGTGACTATGGTTCAGAAGATGGGGGGGTTGTTCTAGTTTGATTTAACCAGATCGTTGAGGCCTTGAGGGTGTCTGCTGGGGACTTGGGGAATTAGGAAACAAGAGGTTCCTTAAGCTACCTAGACATATACCTTGTCTTTGTGACGGTGAGAGTAGCTCTTTCTCCTAGGGATTAGTGGAAAATAGTTGCTAGGTTAAATGGAAATTGCTGGAATGAGAGCAAATGACTGTTCTATTTAGAAAAGCAGGAGTTAATTTTTTTAGGAAAAAGTGTGAGCCCAAAGAAAAAAAAAATCAAAACTCAGAAGAAGACAGTAGCTCAAAAGCCTTTTGAAACCTATCCTTAATGTTGTTGTTTTTGTTGTTGTCCTTGTTCCATTTGGGAATAGCTGTTGTTTTGGTGCCAAAGCACATGATGTTTTTAATAAAGTACTCTTTTAGTTCTCTTTTCTGTTTTTGGTTAAGTACTTCTCATTTGATATCAAAAATGTCCTGTCAGTTAACTTTCTCTGCCACTGGACTCATAAGCTAAAAGAGGCTGTGCTTTTTATTAATGTATTGTACAGATATTGACACTGACACACTGCTCAAAAGAGATTTGGTCACTCTAGATGAGGCTTTGAAGACTGCAAATACTGCCGTTTTGTTGGCCATGAATACTGTCTCAGTTCTTTTCTCAGTATGTACATCTTTTCTTCTCTTTGGCTATCAAATTTTTTTCCGTTCTTTAACTTGGCTATTGCTGGATATTTTCAGGAGATGCACCTGAAACTAATTGATTCATTGCAAAATAATGTGAAAGAACTCAATGTGTCAGAAGTTTTGAAAGTAAGGGTTGATGACCACCCTCTTGATGCAAGTTAGTGATTTTATATTTTTGTATATTTCTTGTTGTTCTCTATTCAGGCTTGTATTTATGATTTCTGCTTTTTTTTTTTTACCTGTGATTCTGGTTAAATCTGACTAGTAATATATTCTGTTTAAAATTAATGTATGCATGAATACACTTAGTATATAACATTCCCCATTCCAGGTTTTTGTGTTTTGTTTCTTTCCCCTCTCCTTTTCTGTCTAACTTTTATTGCTAATGCAATCATGCACAGATTCTGGAAAGCTACAAAGAAGCAAAAATTGGATTTGGAGCCAGTAACAGTGTCAAAAGTTCAATTTTACAAGCTTTATACGATTGCCCTTTCATCGGAGCTGGTGTAGAGGTATCATTTAAGTGCATTTCGGTGGTGAAGTGTGAGGTTTTCAGTTTTCACTTAACTGATTTAACAAATGTAAATTGCTGCTAGTTTATCCTATAGACAATGTCTTTTTTCTTGTTGTCTTGCTGACGGCTACAAACATCTTATGTCCACTTACATCGTAACCTTATCCGAAGTCATTGTTTGAAGAATTAAATAACCATTCTTTCTTGTTGCCTATTTATGTTCCTAAGTCCTCTCCTAATGTTTGTTGATTCTCTTTTTTTGTTTGTTGTTTACAGAACTTAAAAGGTGTTGTTATATGCAACATTGCAAGTTCAGATTTTATTGAGGACAGAGATGTTGATACTTCTTTGCTTACTTTTCGTCAAGCTGCAAAATATATGGGGGAAATTATTATTTCTGCATCTCATGAACCTAATCTGGATCACAACATGATTGTAACAACAATTATTACTGTGGGGTAAGAATCTTTATTTGAAAGATAAGATGCTAACAGATTAGCTCTTAATTATCTACTGTTATGTATTGGTTGATTTGTTATTGTTTGATATGCTGTGCTGTCTCCCTAAAGTTTTGACTGTCAATCAGTATTTAGTTTGTACTCTGATTTTCTTGATGATCTCCACATAGTGTTGACAAGTGAAAATAAGTCAAAATCTCTCAGCATTGAGAATCTTTTGAAAACATTTTTCTGCTAGACAGAGTTCTATGGCAACTATGAAAATATTAAAAAGGCTGGTTTGTACAATGTTTGTTTCTGCTATATTATTGTTCCTTGTTAATTGCCTAGTTGTACAGCATTTTATTTAGTTGTTGAACATCCTGGCTGCATGTTTGGTGCTGCTGACTAGAACTCAGCCTCATATTCAATGACTAAAATATGCTAAATTTCAGTTTCGTTTTAATGTTATGATGTAAATGTTATTTCACTACCAGTTGCAGTGAAGTACAAGCTCCTCAGGGAAGTAGCCTGTTGTCCAGATTGGCTCAGCATTTCCCCTTTGTTTCTAAACTTTTAAGGACACAACATCACCAATCAAATGATAATGAAGGAATTAATGAACTCAAAGATGCACAAGTTTCCAAGGAGTCAATTTCATCAGACTCTGCTGCAATGGAAGGTAGAATTGCTGCAGAAGGTATAGCTGAGGTAGCAGACAAATACTATGAGGAATCTGAGACTCTACCGAGAAGCAATTACTATGACATAAACAATTCAAGGTTCAGTTGTTTCTTCTGCGCCTTAGCTTTGATTTTTATTCTTGTCTCTGCTGCTATTTTTTTTTCAATTTTTGACTTTTGGTTTTTTGCCATATTAGCAATTACAATAGTGAAGCTAAGGAAAATGAGATTGACTTAGCTGATACTGGGATCAACTCTTTCAATTTTTACAATCAAATTACTGAAGGTAGCACCAAAAATTTAATTTCAGTTATAGTGAATCATTTCTCAGCTCTTTCATTGGTCAAAGCACCTGGTATTGGTGTATGTTTTGTGAAGTCATTACCATTTCTTCTCTAATAATGTTTACATGATGCTTTTATGTAGAATCTCCTGCTCTACAGAGGGAGCCAGTCATTAGTTGGAATTTGGGACCGGATTATCAGATTGCAGAAGAGTGGGCCAAAGAAAGGGCTGGAGATACTTCAATGCTTGATAGCCAGAGCATCTTCCGCCTTCCAGTTGGTGTAAGGTCTCCGGAAGAATCTAAAGAGGGTTTGAATGTTTCATACACCACAGAACTCCTGGAAACAAAAACTGACGGTGTTGTCAAGGAACAAAAGCCTGTAAATTCTGGTATTTCTTCGTGGGGTGCACTGAGTGATGCAGGTTTCCTATTGGTGAGGGACTTCTATAATAATGCATCTACAAAGTTAAAGAGTAGGAATGTCGATATTCCCAAAAAGCAAGGAGTTCTCTCTACCCGTGCTGCATCTATGTTGGTAATCTGCTAATTTTCTCTTTAATAGCTTGTCAGGCACTTCGGTGTGTGTATACATATTCTTTCAACACAACAGTCGACTGTTCTAACCATCTTGTATAACATGCTTCATGCACTGATAGCCTTGAAAATCTTCTATGAACAACAATTTCAAAGAATAAAATGATGACTAATTTAGTGAAATGGCTCCATCAGTTGCTTCTACTAGTTTCATAAAAAATTTGCTCAAATTTTATGATGGGAAGATATTCTCTTCTGAGTTTATTGGATATTTTAAGGTGTTGTGATTATGGTTTTTTTCAGAAGAGCTTATTTTTTATATATGCAACAGGATCAGTTAGCCCTTTTGTAGAAGTGCTTTAATTCATTTTCCCCCAGATTAGTATTACCTATCTGTCTCTCTAAATATAAGCTCTTCTGCTGTTAAAAGATAAATCAGAAGAAAACCATGGTCGCACATGGATCTTCAGAGCCAATCTTAAACCCCAAAGAGTTACAGTTTCCTTACTGCTTTCTGGTGTTACAAATTAGTTAATCAATCTTTTCAGCAGTCAAGGACTTCTATTCTGATTGTCTAGTTCCATGCAGGAAGCTGAGCGAGATTCGCCAAAAAAGTGGAATCCTGTTGCAGAGATGCAGTACAGAGGAGGGGTCTATAGGGGGCGATGCCAAGGGGGTCTTCCTGAAGGAAAGGTACTAAGCTGTATGTCTGTCAGCACTTGGCAGAATTTTGTTTCTGGAAGGTATTCAATTTGTTATTAGTAGAGGAACCTCTTTTATGATTCAGTATATGTAGGGCCAACTTATCCTTGAAGATGGAAGCATATATGATGGTATGTGGCGTTATGGTAAGAGATATGGGCCGGGTGCATTCTACTTCTGTAATGGAGATGTATTCCAGGGGTCATGGAGGGATGATGTGATGCATGGCAAGGTTTGATCTCTTTTTTCTTCTTAACTTGAGTGGTAACTTTCAAAATATGATGGACCACTATGATTTTATTTTTCATTTTATACCACATTGTATATAACATTAATTTTTGTGGATTTTTTTTTAAAATCAAATTCTGCAAAATTGATACTTAAATGTTGCATTAAAACCTTACGTTGTTGCTACTCGAGAACGATGGTCTTTCTATCTTTTTTTTGTTTTTTGGTGAATGATTGCTCATTTGGGATGGCTTAAAAATGTTGATTTCATTGAAATTGGAACAAGATAATAGTAACTATACAAATCAATGTGCATAATGCATGAGATGCTTTTATGGAAATGGAATTAGATGTATTTGAATATACTTTTCCCATCAGATGGCAATTTGGTTAACATTGTATCCATAGATTTCACAATGTGTTGAAAATCGAATGGGCAGCTTCTTTCTAGAACGAATGCACTTATGCATGCATTTGAAAACAAAGAACTCTTCTCTATGCATGATTGTGTACATGTGTAATGTGCATGCCTGCACTCCTTGTGGCTTTGCAGTCATTTTTCCTCTGACCTACATCGTCTTGCTGGTAATACCCCTGCAAGTATTACTTTTACGGTCAATGCCATTATTTTTTCTCTACATTTCTTGCTGCATCAATCTGAACTGACCCTTTTGTTATTGTGATGGAATAGATGCAATTTTTTTAATAGGAAATGCAATTTCTTTTGCGAATTTAAATTGGTTAGATTTTTGTCATCATGTAGGGTTGGTTTTATTTCCACACTGGAGATCGATGGTTTGCAAACTTTTGGAAGGGAAAGGCCAACGGTGAAAGTCGTTTCTATTCAAAATCTGGTGAAGTGTTTTTTGGCCATTTCCGAGATGGATGGCGACATGGCGACTTTCTTTGTATTGACATTGATGGAGAAAGGTAAGTATTCATTATGATTTATGAATGCCTCTCTTTTCCTTCCATAAACGCTCTCCAAGGTTTTCACGTTTGATGTAGGATAGTGAATTCATAAGTTCATAACCTTTCATTAGAGTTTTCTCATGAATATATGGGTTTCAGTTCTTGATCTCCAATATACCACATATTAGCTGTGAAACAGTTGGGAACTTCCGCAGTATCCTCTAATGTGATCTATTTCTCTTACAAACTATTCTGTGTATCTACAGATATGTTGAGACATGGGATGATGGTGTTCTTCTGGATCGGAAGCAACTTGATTCCGAGAGCGATGCTGGATGAATACAATAAAATTATTTATGTTTTTTTTTTTTCAATTGTTGTATATGGCTTAATTATTTCACTTGTTGGCTAGTGGATGTATAGCAGAGCGTAGCAATGCCATGAGAAGTTTTGAAGATAAACCTTCTTGTAAAAGTGAAATTCAAGTTACAAATGATTTATGTGATGATATGAACCATTCGATTTGATATGATCTCTTATGTTGCTACTTCACAAGCTAACAGCAGTTTTGCTTTGCCTACATTTTGATTTTTTTTTTAATTTAGCTATTTATGGTTCATTTGACAAGTCATAACACGATATGGTATCAAAACTTCTAATTTGGCAGATCCACCAAACTGGACCTCATCAGTTTCTCAAAAATTTGAGGAGTCTTTTGCCGTTGGAAATGAGGAAGTCCTCAAGCCTCATAGCATAAAGCTGCTCCTCAGTGAGAACATAATTCTCGTAATAAATTTGCTTAATCAGGAAGCCCCTGAAGTTCTCGCATTGATCAGTTGTGTGCAACTCTGTCAAGTGCCACCTGCAGAAGTATTCCAGTCCATTAAAGTAAATAGGTAAGAACCCCAAGACACCAGAACTGGCCATCTCATTGAACAGATGAATTGCAGTAGTTGTTTTCCAGGAACTCTCAGCCTGCATCATACAGAATATATAATAATTCTAGTTTAACACTAGTTCAACTCATATCAACATGAAGGAAAATTGTTACGCTATAATTTCATCTGAATAATTTCAATAACTTAGCCTAACAAATGTAAATTATTTAATTAATCTCTAAAATCCCATCATTTGATAATTTGCAAATCTCTTACCAGAGTCAACAACTTTGATTTATGGTTCCTGATGTATTCTCTTGACATTAGATCAGCCTGTGTTCAAATAGAAATTGTAAATAACAGGATCAAATTGTGCATAACTCCTGACAGTTCAAAATATTAATATCAGAAATCTATGACACACAGGATGTTAGAGATTTAGAAAACAGAATTGGCAACAAAACAAATCTAGCTCACTAAGTTTCACCTGTCTTACAGGCTCTGGCAAATGAAACTTGCGAGTCAGTTTCGCCAGGTTGATGGCAGTGTCTAGTGATATACGGTGACCAATTGAAATATATATAGGATCAGATGACCCCCTCCCCATTGCCTGTTCAATAAGAAGACAGAAAATTGATTTGAAGTGCAGAGTTGCCTTGAAGCAACAAGCTTCCAAGAAAAAACATTCACTGGATAAAATGCTTGTGCAATATTGCATTATTAGATGCTTCCTTGTAATTGATCAACTCCTTCGAATGCTTGTGCTGTACCAAGGTATCTAAATTCATATGAGCAAAGAAAAAACATATATTATGCATATGCATGCTAAATCTCTTACTGCTCCCCATATGCACCCAGAGCCTCCTCTCAACTTGGCAAAATCTTCACCATTTCTTCCTCTGGCTTGAAGAAGTTCTCTAACTTCATCTTCATTAAGACCATCCACATAATGCAGCTGCATTCAAAACAAGTTAAAAAAAAAAAAATCCTCATAAACAACCCAAAATAAGAATAAACTGAGGGCACAATGATGATAAGAGAGCTCCCAAATGATTATAAAAAATTCAGTGTTAAAATTGGAATATTAACTAAAAATTAGTAGCATACACAGAGCTTACATTCTTTCCAACCCCAACGGTGGGGATATTTGCTAGCACCCCCAGATGACAAGCCAATCCAAAACCTACACCAAAATTAAGTAAACAATTTACAGATATTGTATTGCAATATATAGTTAGCCTGCTCTACATGAAACAAAATTCCATGAAGAAACGAGACTCACCTCGAGGATGAAGCTTTCCATTGCCATCAACCATTATCACCTGTCAGCAAAGAGCTTGAGATAGTGCAAAATGACAGTCCAACATGGCGAAAGAAAGAAACACTACTTGATGAAAAAATGGTAATATAATATATGAGCAGAGTCAATCACCTGTGGGCAGTAAGGATTTTGACTGTTTTTCATCTTCTCAATGAGAGGTAAGAGTATTGGAACCTGAAAAAGAGGGAGCACATTACATAGAGTGAAAGGGAACCAAAATAAAGAGCAGAAAATTAAAGAAATTTGGAACCTCTCTGAAGGCAAGAAAGCCAGCGATGTAAGGAACACGAAGACGAACAAGAGAATAATCTTGATAAACAACTTGGAGAGTTTGAAGATCCAAAACAACAAGTGATCCACAGGCAACAGGTGGGTCTTCTTTCAAGAAACTCACATCAACACCACCAACATATTTCAACAACGCTTTGTGACCACCACCACCACCATCTTTTTCGATAATAGATGATCTAATAATTCTTGATGACGATGATGTGGGCAGCTTCCATTCAAAATCATCCTCCTCAATCAGCTTCTTTTTAAGGGAGTATTGGGTCCTGCAACAAATACCCAGATCAAGAAACAAATCAACAATCAAGAAATGTGAAAGATTAGACATGCAGTTGAATCACTCTCAAGTCAACACATACTGGAGCCAACTGGGAATCTTTGATGCTGAAGATGATGCTTCTCCTCCACGGTACATCTTTTAATATGAAGTACCCAGAATTACTTGCAATATTCTTCTTCTTGAAATTTTGAAGTAG